>CALPBS010000024.1:0-15131 GCA_943142095.1 Ophonus ardosiacus | reverse complement strand
ACGTTTTTCGTCTAGAAAACGCATTTTGAAGCAATTCGGAGACAAAATGTGAAATATAGTTTTTTCATCAGAAATCATCGTTTTGCGGTGTAAAAAGCATTTTTGAGTAAAATTTTTGGACACGTGTTTTTTCTTATGAGTTAATGGAATATGCTGTCTTCTGGCAGAATATGACAGATTATACTATATTTTAGTATATACAAGCTTTTGAAGGGATTCCCTGGTGCCCATTTCAACCCAGTGACACCTTAAACAAATTGCTGTAAAACACTCTAAATACACGTTTTCGTCTAGAAAACGCATTTTGAAGCAATTCGGAGACAAAATGTGAAAAATGAGTTTTTTCGTCAGAAATCATCGTTTTGCGGTGTAAAAAGCATTTTTGAGTAAAATCTTTGGACACGTGTTTTTTCTTATGTGTTAATGGAATATGCTGTCTTATGGCAGAATATGACAGATTATACCATATTTTAGTGTATACAAGCTTTTGAAGGGTTTCCGTGGTGCCCTTTTCAACCCAGTGACACCTTGAACAAATTGCTGTAAAACACTCAAAATACACGTTTTTCGTCTAGAAAACGCATTTTGAAGCAATTCGGAGACAAAATGTGAAAAATAGTTTTTTCATCAGAAATCATCGTTTTGCGGTGTAAAAAGCATTTTTGAGTAAAATTTTTGGACACGTGTTTTTTCTTATGAGTTAATGGAATATGCTGTCTTATGGCAGAATATGACAGATTATACTATATTTTAGTATATACAAGCTTTTGAAGGGATTCCGAGGTGCCCTTTTCAACCCAGTGACACCTCAAAACAAATTGCTGTAAATCACTCTAAATACACGTTTTTCGTCTAGAAAACGCATTTTGAAGCAATTCGGAGACAAAATGTGAAAAATAGTTTATTCATCAGAAATCATCGTTTTGCGGTGTAAAAAGCATTTTTGAGTAAAATCTTTGGACACGTGTTTTTTCCTATGTGTTAATGGAATATGCTGTCTTATGGCAGAATATGACTTATTATATTATATTTTAGTGTATACAAGCTTTTGAAGGGATTCCGAGGTGCCCTTTTCAACCCAGTGACACCTTAAACAAATTGCTGTAAAAACACTCTAAATACACGTTTTTCGTCTAGAAAACGCATTTTGAAGCAATTCGGAGACAAAATGTGAAAAATAGTTTTTTCATCAGAAATCATCGTTTTGCGGTGTAAAAAGCATTTTTGAGTAAAATTTTTGGACACGTGCTTTTTCTTATGTGTTAATGGAATATGCTGACTTATTTCAGAATATGACAGATTATAATATATTTTAGTGTATACAAGCTTTTGAAGGGATTCCGAGGTGCCCTTTTCAACCCAGTGACGCCTTAAACAAATTGCTGTAAAACACTCTAAATACACGTTTTTCGTCTAGAAAACGCATTTTGAAGCAATTCGGAGACAAAATGTGAAAAATAGTTTCTTCATCAGAAATCATCGTTTTGCGGTGCAAAAAGCATTTTTGAGTAAAAACTTTGGACACGTGTTTTTTCTCATGTGTTAATGGAATATGCTGTCTTATGGCAGAATATGACAGATTATACTATAATTTAGTGTATACAAGCTTTTGAAGGGATTCCGAGGGGCCCTTTTCAACCCAGTGACACCTTAAACAAATTGCTGTAAAACACTCTAAATACACGTTTCTTGTCTAGAAAACGCATTTTGAAGCAATTCGGAGACAAAATGTGAAAAATAGTTTTTTCATCAGAAATCATCGTTTTGCGGTGTAAAAAGCATTTTTGAGTAAAATCTTTGGACACGTGTTTTTCCTTATGAGTTAATGGAATATGCTGTCTTGTGGCAGAATATGACAGATTATACTATATTTTAGTGTATACAAGCTTTTGAAGGGATTCCGAGGTGCCCTTTTCAACCCAGTGACACCTTAAACAAATTGCTGTAAAACACTCTAAATACACGTTTTTCGTCTAGAAAACGCATTTTGAAGCAATTCGGAGACAAAATGTGAAAAATAGTTTTTTCATCAGAAATCATCGTTTTGCGGTGTAAAAAGCATTTTTGAGTAAAATTTTTGGACACGTGTTTTTTTCTTATGTGTTAATGGAATATGCTGACTTATGGCAGATTATGACAGATTATACTATATTTTAGTGTATACAAGCTTTTGAAGGGATTCCGAGGTGCCCTTTTCAACCCAGTGATACCTTAAACAAATTGCTGTAAAACACTCTAAATACACGTTTTTCGTCTAGAAAACGCATTTTGAAGCAATTCGGAGACAAAATGTGAAATATAGTTTTTTCATCAGAAATCATCGTTTTGCGGTGTATAAGCATTTTTGAGTAAAATTTTTGGACATGTGTTTTTTCTTATGAGTTAATGGAATATGCTGTCTTCTGGCAGAATATGACAGATTATACTATATTTTAGTATATACAAGCTTTTGAAGGGATTCCGTGGTGCCCATTTCAACCCAGTGACACCTTAAACAAATTGCTGTAAAACACTCTAAATACACGTTTTTCGTCTAGAAAACGCATTTTGAAGCAATTCGGAGACAAAATGTGAAAAATGAGTTTTTTTCATCAGAAATCATCGTTTTGCGGTGTAAAAAGCATTTTTGAGTAAAATCTTTGGACACGTGTTTTTTCTTATGTGTTAATGGAATATGCTGTCTTATGGCAGAATATGACAGATTATACTATATTTTAGTGTATACAAGCTTTTGAAGGGTTTCCGTGGTGCCCTTTTCAACCCAGTGACACCTTGAACAAATTGCTGTAAAACACTCTAAATACACGTTTTTCGTCTAGAAAACGCATTTTGAAGCAATTCGGAGACAAAATGTGAAAAATAGTTTTTTCATCAGAAATCATCGTTTTGCGGTGTAAAAAGCATTTTTGAGTAAAATCTTTGGAAACGTGTTTTTTCTTATGATTTAATGGAATATGCTGTCTTATGGCAGAATATGACAGATTATACTATATTTTAGTATATACAAGCTTTTGAAGGGATTCCGTGGTGCCCATTTCAACCCAGTGACACCTTAAACAAATTGCTGTAAAACACTCTAAATACACGTTTTTCGTGTAGAAAACGCATTTTGAAGCAATTCGGAGACAAAATGTGAAAAATAGTTTATTCATCAGAAATCATCGTTTTGCACACCGTGTAGAAAGCATTTTTGAGTAAAATCTTTGGACACGTGTTTTTTCCTATGTGTTAATGGAATATGCTGTCTTATGGCAGAATATGACTTATTATACTATATTTTAGTGTATACAAGCTTTTGAAGGGATTCCGAGGTGCCCTTTTCAACCCAGTGACACCTTAAACAAATTGCTGTAAAACACTCTAAATACACGTTTTTCGTCTAGAAAACGCATTTTGAAGCAATTCGGAGACAAAATGTGAAAAATAGTTTTTTCATCAGAAATCATCGTTTTGCCGTGTAAAAAGCATTTTTGAGTAAAATTTTTGGACACGTGCATTTTCTTATGAGTTAATGGAATATGCTGTCTTATGGCAGAATATGACAGATTATACTATATTTTAGTATATACAAGCTTTTGAAGGGATTCCGTGGTGCCCATTTCAACCCAGTGACACCTTAAACAAATTGCTGTAAAACACTCTAAATACACGTTTTTCGTCTAGAAAACGCATTTTGAAGCAATTCGGAGACAAAATGTGAAAAATAGTTTTTTCATCAGAAATCATCGTTTTGCGGTGTAAAAAGCAATTTTGAGTAAAATTTTTGGACACGTGTTTTTTCTTATGTGTTAATGGAATATTCTGTCTTATGGCAGAATATGACAGATTATACTATATTTTAGTGTATACAAGCTTTTGAAGGGATTCCGTGGGGCCCTTTTCAACCCAGTGACACCTTAAACAAATTGCTGTAAAACACTCTAAATACACGTTTCTCGTCTAGAAAACGCATTTTAGATTATACTATATTTTAGTATATACAAGCTTTTGAAGGGATTCCGTGGTGCCCATTTCAACCCAGTGACACCTTAAACAAATTGCTGTAAAACACTCTAAATACACGTTTTTCGTCTAGAAAACGCATTTTGAAGCAATTCGGAGACAAAATGTGAAAAATAGTTTTTTCATCAGAAATCATCGTTTTGCGGTGTAAAAAGCATTTTTGAGTAAAATCTTTGGACACGTGTTTTTCCTTATGTGTTAATGGAATATGCTGTCTTATGGCAGAATATGACAGATTATACTATATTTTAGTGTTTACAAGCTTTTGAAGGGATTCCGTGGTGCCCTTTTCAACCCAGTGACACCTTAAACAAATTGCTGTAAAACACTCTAAATACACGTTTCTCGTCTAGAAAACGCATTTTGAAGCAATTCGGAGACAAAATGTGAAAAATAGTTTTTTCATCTGAAATCATCGTTTTGCGGTGTAAAAAGCATTTTTGAGTAAAATCTTTGGACACGTGTTTTTCCTTATGTGTTAATGGAATATGCTGACTTATGGCAGAATATGACAGATTATACTATATTTTAGTGTATAGAAGCTTTTGAAGGGATTCCGAGGTGCCCTTTTCAACCCAATGACACCTTAAACAAATTGCTGTAAAACACTCTAAATACACGTTTTTCGTCTAGAAAACGCATTTGAAGCAATTCGGAGACAAAATGTGAAAAATAGTTTTTTCATCAGAAATCATCGTTTTGCGGTGTAAAAAGCATTTTTGAGTAAAATCTTTGGACACGTGTTTTTTCCTATGTGTTAATGAAATATGCTGTCTTATGGCAGAATATGACAGATTATACTATATTTTAGTGTATACAAGCTTTTGAATGGATTCCGAGGTGCCCTTTTCAACCCAGTGACACCTTAAACAAATTGCTGTAAAACACTCTAAATACACGTTTTTCGTCTAGAAAACGCATTTTGAAGCAATTCGGAGACAAAATGTGAAAAATAGTTTTTTCATGGCAGAATATGACAGATTATACTATATTTTAGTATATACAAGCTTTTGAAGGGATTCCGTGGTGCCCATTTCAACCCAGCGACACCTTAAACAAATTTCTGTAAAACACTCTAAATACACGTTTCTCGTCTAGTAAACGCATTTTGAAGCAATTCGGAGACAAAATGTGAAAAATAGGTTTTTCATCAGAAATCATCATTTGCGGTGTAAAAAGCATTTTTGAGTAAAATCTTTGGACACTTGTTTTTTCTTATGTGTTAATGGAATATGCTGTCTTATGGCAGAATATGACAGATTATACTATATTTTAGTGTATACAAGCTTTTGAAGGGATTCCGAGAGGCCCTTTTCAACCCAGTGACACCTTAAACAAATTGCTGTAAAACACTCTAAATACACGTTTCTTGTCTAGAAAACGCATTTTGAAGCAATTCGGAGACAAAATGTGAAAAATAGTTTTTTCATCAGAAATCATCGTTTCGCGGTGTAAAAAGCATTTTTGAGTAAAATCTTTGGACACGTGTTTTTTCTTATGTGTTAATGGAATATGCTGTCTTGTGGCAGAATATGACAGATTATACTATATTTTAGTGTATACAAGCTTTTGAAGGGATTCCGTGGTGCCCTTTTCAACCCAATGAGACCTTAAACAAATTGCTGTAAAACACTCTAAATACTCGTTTTTTCGTCTAGAAAACACATTTTGAAGCATTTATGAGACAAAATGTGAAAAGTAGTTTTTTCATCAGAAATCATCGTTTTGCGGTGTAAAAAGCATTTTTGAGTAAAATTTTTGGACACGTGTTTTTTCTTATGAGTTAATGGAATATGCTGTCTTATGGCAGAATATGACAGATTATACTATATTTTAGTGTATACAAGCTTTTGAAGGGATTCCGTGGTGCCCTTTTCAACCAAGTGACACCTTAAACAAATTGCTGTAAAACACTCTAAATACACGTTTCTCGTCTAGAAAACGCATTTTGAAGCAATTCGGAGACAAAATGTGAAAAATAGTTTTTTCATCAGAAATCATCGTTTTGCGGTGTAAAAAGCATTTTTGAGTGAAATCTTTGGACACGTGTTTTTTCTTATGTGTTAATGGAATATGCTGTCTTGTGGCAGAATATGACAGATTATACTATATTTTAGTGTATACAAGCTTTTGAAGGGATTCCGTGGTGCTCTTTTCAACCCAGTGAGACCTTAAACAAATTGCTGTAAAACACTATAAATACACGTTTTTCGTCTAGAAAACACATTTTGAAGCAATTATGAGACAAAATGTGAAAAGTAGTTTTTTCATCAGAAATCATCGTTTTGCGGTGTAAAAAGCATTTTTCAGTAAAATCTTTGGACACGTGTTTTTTCTTATGTGTTAATGGAATATGCTGTCTTATGGCAGAATATGACAGATTATACTATATTTTAGTGTATACAAGCTTTTGAAGGGTTTCCGTGGTGCCTTTTTCAACCCAGTGACACCTTAAACAAATTGCTGTAAAACACTCTAAATACACGTTTTTCGTCTAGAAAACGCATTTTGAAGCAATTCGGAGACAAAATGTGAAAAATAGTTTTTTTCATCAGAAATCATCGTTTTGCGGTGTAAAAAGCATTTTTGAGTAAAATTTTTGGACACGTGTTTTTTCTTATGTGTTATTGGAATATGCTGACTTATGGCAGAATATGACAGATTATACTATATTTTAGTGTATACAAGCTTTTGAATGGATTCCGAGGTGCCCTTTTCAACCCAGTGACACCTTAAACAAATTGCTGTAAAACACTCTAAATACACGTTTTTCGTCTAGAAAACGCATTTTGAAGCAATTCGGAGACAAAATGTGAAAAATAGTTTTTTCATGGCAGAATATGACAGATTATACTATATTTTAGTATATACAAGCTTTTGAAGGGATTCCGTGGTGCCCATTTCAACCCAGCGACACCTTAAACAAATTTCTGTAAAACACTCTAAATACACGTTTCTCGTCTAGTAAACGCATTTTGAAGCAATTCGGAGACAAAATGTGAAAAAATAGGTTTTTCATCAGAAATCATCATTTGCGGTGTAAAAAGCATTTTTGAGTAAAATCTTTGGACACTTGTTTTTTCTTATGTGTTAATGGAATATGCTGTCTTATGGCAGAATATGACAGATTATACTATATTTTAGTGTATACAAGCTTTTGAAGGGATTCCGAGAGGCCCTTTTCAACCCAGTGACACCTTAAACAAATTGCTGTAAAACACTCTAAATACACGTTTCTTGTCTAGAAAACGCATTTTGAAGCAATTCGGAGACAAAATGTGAAAAGTAGTTTTTTCATCAGAAATCATCGTTTTGCGGTGTAAAAAGCATTTTTGAGTAAAATTTTTGGACACGTGTTTTTTCTTATGAGTTAATGGAATATGCTGTCTTATGGCAGAATATGACAGATTATACTATATTTTAGTGTATACAAGCTTTTGAAGGGATTCCGTGGTGCCCTTTTCAACCCAGTGACACCTTAAACAAATTGCTGTAAAACACTCTAAATACACGTTTCTCGTCTAGAAAACGCATTTTGAAGCAATTCGGAGACAAAATGTGAAAAATAGTTTTTTCATCAGAAATCATCGTTTTGCGGTGTAAAAAGCATTTTTGAGTGAAATCTTTGGACACGTGTTTTTTCTTATGTGTTAATGGAATATGCTGTCTTGTGGCAGAATATGACAGATTATACTATATTTTAGTGTATACAAGCTTTTGAAGGGATTCCGTGGTGCTCTTTTCAACCCAGTGAGACCTTAAACAAATTGCTGTAAAACACTATAAATACACGTTTTTCGTCTAGAAAACACATTTTGAAGCAAATATGAGACAAAATGTGAAAAGTAGTTTTTTCATCAGAAATCATCGTTTTGCGGTGTAAAAAGCATTTTTCAGTAAAATCTTTGGACACGTGTTTTTTCTTATGTGTTAATGGAATATGCTGTCTTATGGCAGAATATGACAGATTATACTATATTTTAGTGTATACAAGCTTTTGAAGGGTTTCCGTGGTGCCTTTTTCAACCCAGTGACACCTTAAACAAATTGCTGTAAAACACTCTAAATACACGTTTTTCGTCTAGAAAACGCATTTTGAAGCAATTCGGAGACAAAATGTGAAAAATAGTTTTTTCATCAGAAATCATCGTTTTGCGGTGTAAAAAGCATTTTTGAGTAAAATTTTTGGACACGTGTTTTTTCTTATGTGTTATTGGAATATGCTGACTTATGGCAGAATATGACAGATTATACTATATTTTAGTGTATACAAGCTTTTGAAGGGATTCCGAGGTGCCCTTTTCAACCCAGTGACACCTTAAACAAATTGCTGTAAAACACTCTAAATACACGTTTCTCGTCTAGAAAACGCATTTTAGATTATACTATATTTTAGTATATACAAGCTTTTGAAGGGATTCCGTGGTGCCCATTTCAACCCAGTGACACCTTAAACAAATTGCTGTAAAACACTCTAAATACACGTTTTTCGTCTAGAAAACGCATTTTGAAGCAATTCGGAGACAAAATGTGAAAAATAGTTTTTTCATCAGAAATCATCGTTTTGCGGTGTAAAAAGCATTTTTGAGTAAAATCTTTGGACACGTGTTTTTCCTTATGTGTTAATGGAATATGCTGTCTTATGGCAGAATATGACAGATTATACTATATTTTAGTGTTTACAAGCTTTTGAAGGGATTCCGTGGTGCCCTTTTCAACCTAGTGACACCTTAAACAAATTGCTGTAAAACACTCTAAATACACGTTTCTCGTCTAGAAAACGCATTTTGAAGCAATTCGGAGACAAAATGTGAAAAATAGTTTTTTCATCAGAAATCATCGTTTTGCGGTGTAAAAAGCATTTTTGAGTAAAATCTTTGGACACGTGTTTTTCCTTATGTGTTAATGGAATATGCTGACTTATGGCAGAATATGACAGATTATACTATATTTTAGTGTATAGAAGCTTTTGAAGGGATTCCGAGGTGCCCTTTTCAACCCAATGACACCTTAAACAAATTGCTGTAAAACACTCTAAATACACGTTTTTCGTCTAGAAAACGCATTTTGAAGCAATTCGGAGACAAAATGTGAAAAATAGTTTTTTCATCAGAAATCATCGTTTTGCGGTGTAAAAAGCATTTTTGAGTAAAATCTTTGGACACGTGTTTTTTCCTATGTGTTAATGAAATATGCTGTCTTATGGCAGAATATGACAGATTATACTATATTTTAGTGTATACAAGCTTTTGAATGGATTCCGAGGTGCCCTTTTCAACCCAGTGACACCTTAAACAAATTGCTGTAAAACACTCTAAATACACGTTTTTCGTCTAGAAAACGCATTTTGAAGCAATTCGGAGACAAAATGTGAAAAATAGTTTTTTCATGGCAGAATATGACAGATTATACTATATTTTAGTATATACAAGCTTTTGAAGGGATTCCGTGGTGCCCATTTCAACCCAGCGACACCTTAAACAAATTTCTGTAAAACACTCTAAATACACGTTTCTCGTCTAGTAAACGCATTTTGAAGCAATTCGGAGACAAAATGTGAAAAATAGGTTTTTCATCAGAAATCATCATTTTTGAGTAAAATCTTTGGACACGTGTTTTTTCTTATGTGTTAATGGAATATGCTGTCTTGTGGCAGAATATGACAGATTATACTATATTTTAGTGTATACAAGCTTTTGAAGGGATTCCGTGGTGCCCTTTTCAACCCAATGAGACCTTAAACAAATTGCTGTAAAACACTCTAAATACTCGTTTTTCGTCTAGAAAACACATTTTGAAGCATTTATGAGACAAAATGTGATAAGTAGTTTTTTCATCAGAAATCATCGTTTTGCGGTGTAAAAAGCATTTTTGAGTAAAATTTTTGGACACGTGTTTTTTCTTATGAGTTAATGGAATATGCTGTCTTATGGCAGAATATGACAGATTATACTATATTTTAGTGTATACAAGCTTTTGAAGGGATTCCGTGGTGCCCTTTTCAACCCAGTGACACCTTAAACAAATTGCTGTAAAACACTCTAAATACACGTTTCTCGTCTAGAAAACGCATTTTGAAGCAATTCGGAGACAAAATGTGAAAAATAGTTTTTTCATCAGAAATCATCGTTTTGCGGTGTAAAAAGCATTTTTGAGTGAAATCTTTGGACACGTGTTTTTTCTTATGTGTTAATGGAATATGCTGTCTTGTGGCAGAATATGACAGATTATACTATATTTTAGTGTATACAAGCTTTTGAAGGGATTCCGTGGTGCTCTTTTCAACCCAGTGAGACCTTAAACAAATTGCTGTAAAACACTATAAATACACGTTTTTCGTCTAGAAAACACATTTTGAAGCAATTATGAGACAAAATGTGAAAAGTAGTTTTTTCATCAGAAATCATCGTTTTGCGGTGTAAAAAGCATTTTTGAGTAAAATCTTTGGACACGTGTTTTTTCTTATGTGTTAATGGAATATGCTGTCTTATGGCAGAATATGACAGATTATACTACATTTTAGTGTAAACAAGCTTTTGAAGGGATTCCGTGGTGCCCTTTTCAACCCAGTGACACCTTAAACATATTGCTGTAAAACACTCTAAATACACGTTTTTCGTCTGGAAAACGCATTTTGAAGCAATTCGGAGACAAAATGTGAAAAATAGTTTTTTCATCAGAAACCATCGTTTTGCGGTGTAAAAAGCATTTTTGAGTGAAATCTTTGGACACGTGTTTTTTCTTATGTGTTAATGGAATATGCTGTCTTGTGGCAGAATATGACAGATTATACTATATTTTAGTGTATACAAGCTTTTGAAGGGATTCCGTGGTGCTCTTTTCAACCCAGTGAGACCTTAAACAAATTGCTGTAAAACACTATAAATACACGTTTTTCGTCTAGAAAACACATTTTGAAGCAATTATGAGACAAAATGTGAAAAGTAGTTTTTTCATCAGAAATCATCGTTTTGCGGTGTAAAAAGCATTTTTGAGTAAAATCTTTGGACACTTGTTTTTTCTTATGTGTTAATGGAATATGCTGTCTTATGGCAGAATATGACAGATTATACTATATTTTAGTGTATACAAGCTTTTGAAGGGATTCCGAGAGGCCCTTTTCAACCCAGTGACACCTTAAACAAATTGCTGTAAAACCCTCTAAATACACGTTTCTTGTCTAGAAAACGCATTTTGAAGCAATTCGGAGACAAAATGTGAAAAATAGTTTTTTCATCAGAAATCATCGTTTCGCGGTGTAAAAAGCATTTTTGAGTAAAATCTTTGGACACGTGTTTTTTCTTATGTGTTAATGGAATATGCTGTCTTGTGGCAGAATATGACAGATTATACTATATTTTAGTGTATACAAGCTTTTGAAGGGATTCCGTGGTGCCCTTTTCAACCCAGTGAGACCTTAAACAAATTGCTGTAAAACACTCTAAATACTCGTTTTTCGTCTAGAAAACACATTTTGAAGCATTTATGAGACAAAATGTGAAAAGTAGTTTTTTCATCAGAAATCATCGTTTTGCGGTGTAAAAAGCATTTTTGAGTAAAATTTTTGGACACGTGTTTTTTCTTATGAGTTAATGGAATATGCTGTCTTATGGCAGAATATGACAGATTATACTATATTTTAGTGTATACAAGCTTTTGAAGGGATTCCGTGGTGCCCTTTTCAACCCAGTGACACCTTAAACAAATTGCTGTAAAACACTCTAAATACACGTTTCTCGTCTAGAAAACGCATTTTGAAGCAATTCGGAGACAAAATGTGAAAAATAGTTTTTTCATCAGAAATCATCGTTTTGCGGTGTAAAAAGCATTTTTGAGTAAAATCTTTGGACACGTGTTTTTTATTATGTGTTAATGGAATATGCTGTCTTATGGCAGAATATGACAGATTATACTATATTTTAGTGTATACAAGCTTTTGAAGGGATTCCGTGGTGCCCTTTTCAACCCAGTGACACCTTAAACATATTGCTGTAAAACACTCTAAATACACGTTTTTCGTCTAGAAAACGCATTTTGAAGCAATTCGGAGACAAAATGTGAAAAATAGTTTTTTCATCAGAAATCATCATTTTGCGGTGTAAAAAGCATTTTTGAGTAAAATCTTTGGACACGTGTTTTTTCTTATGAGTTATTGGAATATGCTGTCTTATGGCAGAATATGACAGATTATACTATATTTTAGTATATACAAGCTTTTGAAGGGATTCCGAGGTGTCCTTTTCAACCCATAGACACCTTAAACAAATTGCTGTAAAACACTCTAAATACACGTTTTTCGTCTAGAAAACGCATTTTGAAACAATTCGGAGACAAAATGTGAAAAATAGTATTTTCATCAGAAATCATAGTTTTGCGGTGTAAAAAGCATTTTTGAGTAAAATCTTTGGACACGTGTTTTTTCTTATGTGATAATGGAATATGCTGACTTATAGCAGAATATGACAGATTATACTATATTTTAGTGTATACAAGCTTTTGAAGGGATTCCAAAGTGCGCTTTTCAACCCAGTGACAACTTAAACAAATTGCTGTAAAACACTATAAATACACGTTTTTCGTCTAGAAAACACATTTTGAAGCAATTATGAGACAAAATGTGAAAAATAGTTTTTTCATCAGAAATCATCGTTTTGCGGTGTAAAAAGCATTTTTGAGTAAAATTTTTGGACACGTGTTTCTTCTTATTTGTTAATGGAATATGCTGTCTTATGGCAGAATATGACAGATTATACTATATTTTAGTGTATACCAGCTTTTGAAGGGATACCGAGGTGCCCATTTCAACCCAGTGACACCTTAAACAAATTGCTGTAAAACACTCTAAATACACGTTTTTCGTCTAGAAAACGCATTTTGAAGCAATTCGGAGACAAAATGTGAAAAATAGTTTTTTCATCAGAAATCATCGTTTTGCGGTGTAAAAAGCATTTTTGAGTAAAATCTTTGGACACGTGTTTTTTCTTATGTGTTAATGGAATATGCTGTCTTATGGCAGAATATGACAGATTATACTATATTTTAGTGTTTACAAGCTTTTGAAGGGATTCCGTGGTGCCCTTTTCAACCCAGTGACACCTTAAACAAATTGCTGTAAAACACTCTAAATACACGTTTTTCGTCTAGAAAACGCATTTTGAAGCAATTCGGAGACAAAATTTGAAAAATAGTTTTTTCATCAGAAATCATCGTTTTGCGGTGTAAAAAGCATTTTTGAGTAAAATCTTTGGACACGTGTTTTTTTCTTATGTGTTAATGGAATATGCTGTCTTATGGCAGAATATGACAGATTTTACTATATTTTAGTGTATACAAGCTTTTTAAGGGATTCCGTGGTACCCTTTTCAACCCAGTGACACCTTAAACAAAATGCTGTAAAACACTCTAAATACACGTTTTTCGTCTAGAAAACGCATTTTGAAGCAATTCGGAGACAAAATGTGAAAAATAGTTTTTTCATCAGAAAACATCGTTTTGCGGTTTAAAAAGCATTTTTGAGTAAAATCTTTGACACGTGTTTTTTCTTATGTGATAATGGAATATGCTGACTTATGGCAGAATATGACAGATTATACTATATTTTAGTGTATACAAGCTTTTGAAGGGATTCCGACGTGCCCTATTCAACCCAGTGACAACTTAAACAAATTGCTGTAAAACACTAAATACACGTTTTTCGTCTAGAAAACGCATTTTGAAGCAATTATGAGACTAAATGTGAAAAATAGTTTTTTCATCAGAAATCATCGTTTTGCGGTGTAAAAAGCATTTTTGAGTAAAATTTTTGGACACGTGTTTTTTCTTATTTGTTAATGGAATATGCTGTCTTATGGCAGAATATGACAGATTATACTATATTTTAGTGTATACCAGCTTTTGAAGGGATACCGAGGTGCCCTTTTCAACCCAGTGACACCTTAAACAAATTGCTGTAAAACACTCTAAATACACGTTTTTCGTCTAGGAAACGCATTTTGAAGCAAATCGGAGACAAAATGTGAAAAATAGTTTTTTCATCAGAATCCATCGTTTTGCGGTGTAAAAATCATTTTTGAGTAAAATCTTTGGACACGTGTTTTTTCTTATGTGTTAATGGAATATGCTGACTTATGGCAGAATATGACAGATTATACTATATTTTAGTGTATACAAGCTTTTGAAGGGATTCCGACGTGCCCTTTTCAACCCAGTGACACCTTAAACAAATTGCTGTAAAACACTCTAAATACACGTTTCTCGTCTAGACAACGCATTTTGAAGCAATTCGGAGACAAAATGTGAAAAATAGTTTTTTCATCAGAAATCATCGTTTTGCGGTGTAAAAAGCATTTTTGAGTAATATCTTTGGACACGTGTTTTTTCTTATGTGTTAATGGAATATGCTGTCTTAAGGCAGAATATGACAGATTATACTATATTTTAGTGTTTACAAGCTTTTGAAGGGATTCCGTGGTGCCCTTTACAACCCAGTGACACCTTAAACAAATTGCTGTAAAACACTCTAAATACACGTTTTTCGTATAGAAAACGCATTTTGAAGCAATTCGGAGACAAAATGTGAAAAATAGTTTTTTCATCAGAAATCATCGTTTTGCGGTGTAAAAAGCATTTTTGAGTAAAATCTTTGGACACGTGTTTTATCTTATGTGTTAATGGAATATGCTGTCTTATGGCAGAATATGACAGATTTTACTATATTTTAGTCTATACAAGCTTTTGAAGGGATTCCGTGGTGCCCTTTTCAACCCAGTGACACCTTAAACAAAATGCTGTAAAACACTCTAAATACACGTTTTTCGTCTAGAAAACGCATTTTGAAGCAATTCGGAGACAAAATGTGAAAATAGTTTTTTCATCAGAAAACATCGTTTTGCGGTTTAAAAAGCATTTTTGAGTAAAATCTTTGGACACGTGTTTTTTCTTATGTGATAATGGAATATGCTGACTTATGGCAGAATATGACAGATTATACTATATTTTAGTGTATACAAGCTTTTGAAGGGATTCCGACGTGCCCTATTCAACCCAGTGACAACTTAAACAAATTGCTGTAAAACACTAATTACACGTTTTTCGTCTAGAAACCGCATTTTGAAGCAATTATGAGACAT
>CALPBS010000023.1:0-15057 GCA_943142095.1 Ophonus ardosiacus | reverse complement strand
TTTTACTCAAAAATGCTTTTTACACCGCAAAACGATGATTTCTGATGAAAAAACTATTTTTCACATTTTGTCTCCGAATTGCTTCAAAATGCGTTTTCTTGTTGAAAAACGTGTATTTAGAGTGTTTTACAGCAATTTGTTTAAGGTGTCACTGGTTTGAAAAGGGCACCACGGAATCCCTTCAAAACCTTGTATACACTAAAATATAGTATAATCTGTCATATTCTGCCATAAGACAGCATATTCCATTCACACATAAGAAAAAACACGTGTCCAAAATTTTATTCAAAAATGCTTTTTACACCGCAAAACGATGACTACTGATGAAAAAACTATTTTTCACATTTTGTCTCCGAATTGCTTCAAAATGCGTTTTCTAGACGAAAAACGTGTATTTAGAGTGTTTTACAGCAATTTGTTTAAGGTGTCACTGGGTTGAAAATGGCACCACGGAATCCCTTCAAAAGCTTGTATACACTAAAATATAGTATAATCTGTCATATTCTGCCATAAGACAGCATATTCCATTCACACATAAGAAAAAACAAGTATCCAAAAATTTTACTCAAAAATGCTTTTTTACACCGCAAAACGATGATTTCTGATGAAAAAACTATTTTTCACATTTTGTCTCCGAATTGCTTCAAAATGCGTTTTCTAGACGAAAAACGTGTATTTAGAGTGTTTTACAGCAATTTAGTTTAAGGTGTCACTGGGTTGAAAAGGGCACCACGGAATCCCTTCAAAAGCTTGTATACACTAAAATATAGTATAATCTGTCATATTCTGCCATAAGACAGCATATTCCATTCACACATAAGAAAAAACACGTGTCCAAAAATTTTACTTAAAAATGCTTTTTACACCGCAAAACGATGATTTCTGATGAAAAAACTATTTTTAACATTTTGTCTCCGAATTGCTTCAAAATGCGTTTTCTAGACGAAAAACGTGTATTTAGAGTGTTTTACAGCAATTTTGTTTAAGGTGTCACTGGGTTGAAAAGGGCACCACGGAATCCCTTCAAAAGCTTGTATACACTAAAATATAGTATAATCTGTCATATTCTGCCATAAGACAGCATATTTCTTTCACACATAAGAAAAAACACGTGTCCAAAAATTTTACTCAAAAATGCTTTTTACACCCCAAAACGATGATTTCTGATGAAACAACTATTTTTAACATTTTGTCTCCGAATTGCTTCAAAATGCGTTTTCAAGACGAAAAACTTATATTTAGAGTGTTTTACAGCAATTTGTTTAAGGTGTCACTGGGTTGAAAAGGGCACCACGGAATCCCTTCAAAACCTTGTATACATTAAAATATAGTATAATCTGTCATATTCTGCCATAAGACAGCATATTCCATTCACACATAAGAAAAAACACGTGTCCAAAAATTTTACTTAAAAATGCTTTTTACACCGCAAAACGATGATTTCTGATGAAAAACTATTTTTCACTTTTTGTCTCCGAATTGCTTCAAAATGCGTTTTCTAGACGAAAAACGTGTATTTAGAGTGTTTTAAAGCAATTTGTTTAAGGTGTCACTGGGTTGAAAAGGGCACCACGGAATCCCTTCAAAAGCTTGTATACACTAAAATATAGTATAATCTGTCATATTCTGCCATAAAACAGCATATTCCATTAACACATAAGAAAAAACACGTGTCCAAAGATTTTACTCAAAAATGCTTTTTACACCGCAAAACGATGATTTCTGATGAAAAAACTATTTTTCACATTTTGTCTCCGAATTGCTTCAAAATGCGTTTTCTAGACGAAAAACGTGTATTTAGAGTGTTTTACAGCAATTTGTTTACGGTGTCACTGGGTTGAAAAGGGCAACACGGAATCCCTTCAAAAGCTTGTATACACTAAAATATAGTAAAATCTGTCATATTCTGCCATAATACAGCATATTCCATTCACACATAAGAAAAAACACGTGTCCAAAAATTTTAATCAAAAATGCTTTTTACACCGCAAAACGATGATTTCTGATGAAAAAACTATTTTTCACATTTTGTCTCCGAATTGCTTCAAAATGCGTTTTCTAGACGAACAACGTGTATTTAGAGTGTTTTACAGCAATTTGTTTAAGGTGTCACTGGGTTGAAAAGGGCACCACGGAATCCCTTCAAAAGCTTGTATACACTAAAATATAGTATAATCTGTCATATTCTGCCATAAGACAGCATATTCCATTAACACATAAGAAAAAACACGTGTCCAAAGATTTTACTCAAAAATGCTTTTTACACCGCAAAACGATGATTTCTGATGAAAAAACTATTTTTCACATTTTGTCTCCGAATTGCTTCAAAATGCGTTTTCTTGTTGAAAAACGTGTATTTAGAGTGTTTTACAGCAATTTGTTTAAGGTGTCACTGGTTTGAAAAGGGCACCACGGAATCCCTTCAAAACCTTGTATACACTAAAATATAGTATAATCTGTCATATTCTGCCATAAGACAGCATATTCCATTCACACATAAGAAAAAACACGTGTCCAAAATTTTATTCAAATATGCTTTTTACACCGCAAAACGATGACTACTGATGAAAAAACTATTTTTCACATTTTGTCTCCGAATTGCTTCAAAATGCGTTTTCTAGACGAAAAACGTGTATTTAGAGTGTTTTACAGCAATTTGTTTAAGGTGTCACTGGGTTGAAAATGGCACCACGGAATCCCTTCAAAAGCTTGTATACACTAAAATATAGTATAATCTGTCATATTCTGCCATAAGACAGCATATTCCATTCACACATAAGAAAAAACAAGTATCCAAAAATTTTACTCAAAAATGCTTTTTTACACCGCAAAACGATGATTTCTGATGAAAAAACTATTTTTCACATTTTGTCTCCGAATTGCTTCAAAATGCGTTTTCTAGACGAAAAACGTGTATTTAGAGTGTTTTACAGCAATTTAGTTTAAGGTGTCACTGGGTTGAAAAGGGCACCACGGAATCCCTTCAAAAGCTTGTATACACTAAAATATAGTATAATCTGTCATATTCTGCCATAAGACAGCATATTCCATTCACACATAAGAAAAAACACGTGTCCAAAAATTTTACTTAAAAATGCTTTTTACACCGCAAAACGATGATTTCTGATGAAAAAACTATTTTTAACATTTTGTCTCCGAATTGCTTCAAAATGCGTTTTCTAGACGAAAAACGTGTATTTAGAGTGTTTTACAGCAATTTTGTTTAAGGTGTCACTGGGTTGAAAAGGGCACCACGGAATCCCTTCAAAAGCTTGTATACACTAAAATATAGTATAATCTGTCATATTCTGCCATAAGACAGCATATTTCTTTCACACATAAGAAAAAACACGTGTCCAAAAATTTTACTCAAAAATGCTTTTTACACCCCAAAACGATGATTTCTGATGAAACAACTATTTTTAACATTTTGTCTCCGAATTGCTTCAAAATGCGTTTTCAAGACGAAAAACTTATATTTAGAGTGTTTTACAGCAATTTGTTTAAGGTGTCACTGGGTTGAAAAGGGCACCACGGAATCCCTTCAAAACCTTGTATACACTAAAATATAGTATAATCTGTCATATTCTGCCATAAGACAGCATATTCCATTCACACATAAGAAAAAACACGTGTCCAAAAATTTTACTTAAAAATGCTTTTTACACCGCAAAACGATGATTTCTGATGAAAAACTATTTTTCACTTTTTGTCTCCGAATTGCTTCAAAATGCGTTTTCTAGACGAAAAACGTGTATTTAGAGTGTTTTACAGCAATTTGTTTAAGGTGTCACTGGGTTGAAAAGGGCACCACGGAATCCCTTCAAAAGCTTGTATACACTAAAATATAGTATAATCTGTCATATTCTGCCATAAGACAGCATATTCCATTCACACATAAGAAAAAACACATAAGAAAAAACACTTGTCCAAAAATTTTACTCAAAAATGCTTTTTACACCGCAAAACGATGATTTCTGATGAAAAAACTATTTTTCACATTTTGTCTCCGAATTGCTTCAAAATGCGTTTTCTTGTTGAAAAACGTGTATTTAGAGTGTTTTACAGCAATTTGTTTAAGGTGTCACTGGGTTGAAAAGGGCACCACGGAATCCCTTCAAAAGCTTGTATACACTAAAATATAGTATAATCTGTCATATTCTGCCATAAGACAGCATATTCCATTAACACATAAGAAAAAACACGTGTCCAAAGATTTTACTCAAAAATGCTTTTTACACCGCAAAACGATGATTTCTGATGAAAAAACTATTTTTCACATTTTGTCTCCGAATTGCTTCAAAATGCGTTTTCTAGACGAAAAACGTGTATTTAGAGTGTTTTACAGCAATTTGTTTAAGGTGTCACTGGGTTGAAAATGGCACCACGGAATCCCTTCAAAAGCTTGTATACACTAAAATATAGTATAATCTGTCATATTCTGCCATAAGACAGCATATTCCATTCA
The DNA here is from genome assembly GCA_943142095.1 of Ophonus ardosiacus. Classification (NCBI taxonomy): domain Eukaryota; kingdom Metazoa; phylum Arthropoda; class Insecta; order Coleoptera; family Carabidae; genus Ophonus; species Ophonus ardosiacus. Next base: position 10,589 of record CALPBS010000023.1, on the reverse strand, counting down.
CACATAAGAAAAAACAAGTATCCAAAAATTTTACTCAAAAATGCTTTTTTACACCGCAAAACGATGATTTCTGATGAAAAAACTATTTTTCACATTTTGTCTCCGAATTGCTTCAAAATGCGTTTTCTAGACGAAAAACGTGTATTTAGAGTGTTTTACAGCAATTTAGTTTAAGGTGTCACTGGGTTGAAAAGGGCACCACGGAATCCCTTCAAAAGCTTGTATACACTAAAATATAGTATAATCTGTCATATTCTGCCATAAGACAGCATATTCCATTCACACATAAGAAAAAACACGTGTCCAAAAATTTTACTTAAAAATGCTTTTTACACCGCAAAACGATGATTTCTGATGAAAAAACTATTTTTAACATTTTGTCTCCGAATTGCTTCAAAATGCGTTTTCTAGACGAAAAACGTGTATTTAGAGTGTTTTACAGCAATTTTGTTTAAGGTGTCACTGGGTTGAAAAGGGCACCACGGAATCCCTTCAAAAGCTTGTATACACTAAAATATAGTATAATCTGTCATATTCTGCCATAAGACAGCATATTTCTTTCACACATAAGAAAAAACACGTGTCCAAAAATTTTACTCAAAAATGCTTTTTACACCCCAAAACGATGATTTCTGATGAAACAACTATTTTTAATATTTTGTCTCCGAATTGCTTCAAAATGCGTTTTCAAGACGAAAAACTTATATTTAGAGTGTTTTACAGCAATTTGTTTAAGGTGTCACTGGGTTGAAAAGGGCACCACGGAATCCCTTCAAAACCTTGTATACACTAAAATATAGTATAATCTGTCATATTCTGCCATAAGACAGCATATTCCATTCACACATAAGAAAAAACACGTGTCCAAAAATTTTACTTAAAAATGCTTTTTACACCGCAAAACGATGATTTCTGATGAAAAACTATTTTTCACTTTTTGTCTCCGAATTGCTTCAAAATGCGTTTTCTAGACGAAAAACGTGTATTTAGAGTGTTTTAAAGCAATTTGTTTAAGGTGTCACTGGGTTGAAAAGGGCACCACGGAATCCCTTCAAAAGCTTGTATACACTAAAATATAGTATAATCTGTCATATTCTGCCATAAAACAGCATATTCCATTAACACATAAGAAAAAACACGTGTCTAAAGATTTTACTCAAAAATGCTTTTTACACCGCAAAACGAAGTTTTCTGATGAAAAAACTATTTTTCACATTTTGTCTCCGAATTGCTTCAAAATGCGTTTTCTAGACGAAAAACGTGTATTTAGAGTGTTTTACAGCAATTTGTTTAAGGTGTCACTGGGTTGAAAAGGGCACCACGGAATCCCTTCAAAAGCTTGTATACACTAAAATATAGTATAATCTGTCATATTCTGCCATAAGACAGCATATTCCATTCACACATAAGAAAAAACACTTGTCCAAAAATTTTACTCAAAAATGCTTTTTACACCGCAAAACGATGATTTCTGATGAAAAAACTATTTTTCACATTTTGTCTCCGAATTGCTTCAAAATGCGTTTTCTAGACGAAAAACGTGTATTTAGAGTGTTTTACAGCAATTTGTTTAAGGTGTCACTGGGTTGAAAAGGGCACCACGGAATCCCTTCAAAAGCTTGTATACACTAAAATATAGTATAATCTGTCATATTCTGCCATAAGACAGCATATTCCATTAACACATAAGAAAAAACACGTGTCCAAAGATTTTACTCAAAAATGCTTTTTACACCGCAAAACGATGATTTCTGATGAAAAAACTATTTTTCACATTTTGTCTCCGAATTGCTTCAAAATGCGTTTTCTTGTTGAAAAACGTGTATTTAGAGTGTTTTACAGCAATTTGTTTTAGGTGTCACTGGTTTGAAAAGGGCACCATGGAATCCCTTCAAAACCTTGTATACACTAAAATATAGTATAATCTGTCATATTCTGCCATAAGACAGCATATTCCATTCACACATAAGAAAAAAACACGTGTCCAAAATTTTATTCAAAAATGCTTTTTACACCGCAAAACGATGATTTCTGATGAAAAAACTATTTTTCACATTTTGTCTCCGAATTGCTTCAAAATGCGTTTTCTAGACGAAAAACGTGTATTTAGAGTGTTTTACAGCAATTTGTTTAAGGTGTCAAAGGGTTGAAAAGGGCACCACGGAATCCCTTCAAAAGCTTGTATACACTAAAATATAGTATAATCTGTCATATTCTGCCATAAAACAGCTTATTCCATTCACACATAAGAAAAAACAAGTGGCCAAAAATTTTACTCAAAAATGCTTTTTACACCGCAAAACGATGATTTCTGATGAAAAAACTATTTTTCACATTTTGTCTCCGAATTGCTTCAAAATGCGTTTTCTAGACGAAAAACGTGTATTTAGAGTGTTTTACAGCAATTTAGTTTAAGGTGTCACTGGGTTGAAAAGGGCACCACGGAATCCCTTCAAAAGCTTGTATACACTAAAATATAGTATAATCTGTCATATTCTGCCATAAAACAGCATATTCCATTAACACATAAGAAAAAACACGTGTCCAAAGATTTTACTCAAAAATGCTTTTTACACCGCAAAACGATGATTTCTGATGAAAAAACTATTTTTCACATTTTGTCTCCGAATTGCTTCAAAATGCGTTTTCTAGACGAAAAACGTGTATTTAGAGTGTTTTACAGCAATTTGTTTACGGTGTCACTGGGTTGAAAAGGGCAACACGGAATCCCTTCAAAAGCTTGTATACACTAAAATATAGTAAAATCTGTCATATTCTGCCATAATACAGCATATTCCATTCACACATAAGAAAAAACACGTGTCCAAAAATTTTAATCAAAAATGCTTTTTACACCGCAAAACGTTGATTTCTGATGAAAAAACTATTTTTCACATTTTGTCTCCGAATTGCTTCAAAATGCGTTTTCTAGACGAACAACGTGTATTTAGAGTGTTTTACAGCAATTTGTTTAAGGTGTCACTGGGTTGAAAAGGGCACCACGGAATCCCTTCAAAAGCTCGTATACACTAAAATATAGTATAATCTGTCATATTCTGCCATAAGACAGCATATTCCATTCACACATAAGAAAAAACACGTGTCCAAAATTTTACTCAAAAATGCTTTTTACACCGCAAAACGATGATTTCTGATGAAAAAACTATTTTTCACATTTTGTCTCCGAATTGCTTCAAAATGCGTTTTCTATACGAAAAACGTGTATTTAGAGTGTTTTACAGCAATTTTGTTTAAGGTGTCACTGGGTTGAAAAGGGCACCACGGAATCCCTTCAAAAGCTTGTATACACTAAAATATAGTATAATCTGTCATATTCTGCCATAAGACAGCATATTCCATTCACACATAAGAAAAAACACGTGTCCAAAGATTTTACTCAAAAATGCTTTTTACACCGCAAAACGATGATTTCTGATGAAAAAACTATTTTTCACATTTTGTCTCCGAATTGCTTCAAAATGCGTTTTCTTGTTGAAAAACGTGTATTTAGAGTGTTTTACAGCAATTTGTTTAAGGTGTCACTGGTTTGAAAAGGGCACCATGGAATCCCTTCAAAACCTTGTATACACTAAAATATAGTATAATCTGTCATATTCTGCCATAAGACAGCATATTCCATTCACACATAAGAAAAAAACACGTGTCCAAAATTTTATTCAAAAATGCTTTTTACACCGCAAAACGATGATTTCTGATGAAAAAACTATTTTTCACATTTTGTCTCCGAATTGCTTCAAAATGCGTTTTCTAGACGAAAAACGTGTATTTAGAGTGTTTTACAGCAATTTGTTTACGGTGTCACTGGGTTGAAAAGGGCAACACGGAATCCCTTCAAAAGCTTGTATACACTAAAATATAGTAAAATCTGTCATATTCTGCCATAATACAGCATATTCCATTCACACATAAGAAAAAACACGTGTCCAAAAATTTTAATCAAAAATGCTTTTTACACCGCAAAACGATGATTTCTGATGAAAAAACTATTTTTCACATTTTGTCTCCGAATTGCTTCAAAATGCGTTTTCTAGACGAACAACGTGTATTTAGAGTGTTTTACAGCAATTTGTTTAAGGTGTCACTGGGTTGAAAAGGGCACCACGGAATCCCTTCAAAAGCTCGTATACACTAAAATATAGTATAATCTGTCATATTCTGCCATAAGACAGCATATTCCATTCACACATAAGAAAAAACACGTGTCCAAAATTTTACTCAAAAATGCTATTTACACCGCAAAACGATGATTTCTGATGAAAAAACTATTTTTCACATTTTGTCTCCGAATTGCTTCAAAATGCGTTTTCTATACGAAAAACGTGTATTTAGAGTGTTTTACAGCAATTTTGTTTAAGGTGTCACTGGGTTGAAAAGGGCACCACGGAATCCCTTCAAAAGCTTGTATACACTAAAATATAGTATAATCTGTCATATTCTGCCATAAGACAGCATATTCCATTCACACATAAGAAAAAACACGTGTCCAAAATTTTATTCAAAAATGCTTTTTACACCGCAAAACGATGATTACTGATGAAAAAACTATTTTTCACATTTTGTCTCCGAATTGCTTCAAAATGCGTTTTCTAGACGAAAAACGTGTATTTAGAGTGTTTTACAGCAATTTGTTTAAGGTGTCACTGGGTTGAAAATGGCACCACGGAATCCCTTCAAAAGCTTGTATACACTAAAATATAGTATAATCTGTCATATTCTGCCATAAGACAGCTTATTTCATTCACACATAAGAAAAAACAAGTGTCCAAAAATTTTACTCAAAAATGCTTTTTACACCGCAAAACGATGATTTCTGATGAAAAAACTATTTTTCACATTTTGTCTCCGAATTGCTTCAAAATGCGTTTTCTAGACGAAAAACGTGTATTTAGAGTGTTTTACAGCAATTTAGTTTAAGGTGTCACTGGGTTGAAAAGGGCACCACGGAATCCCTTCAAAAGCTTGTATACACTAAAATATAGTATAATCTGTCATATTCTGCCATAAAACAGCATATTCCATTAACACATAAGAAAAAACACGTGTCCAAAGATTTTACTCAAAAATGCTTTTTACACCGCAAAACGATGATTTCTGATGAAAAAACTATTTTTCACATTTTGTCTCCGAATTGCTTCAAAATGCGTTTTCTAGACGAAAAACGTGTATTTAGAGTGTTTTACAGCAATTTGTTTACGGTGTCACTGGGTTGAAAAGGGCAACACGGAATCCCTTCAAAAGCTTGTATACACTAAAATATAGTAAAATCTGTCATATTCTGCCATAATACAGCATATTCCATTCACACATAAGAAAAAACACGTGTCCAAAAATTTTAATCAAAAATGCTTTTTACACCGCAAAACGATGATTTCTGATGAAAAAACTATTTTTCACATTTTGTCTCCGAATTGCTTCAAAATGCGTTTTCTAGACGAACAACGTGTATTTAGAGTGTTTTACAGCAATTTGTTTAAGGTGTCACTGGGTTGAAAAGGGCACCACGGAATCCCTTCAAAAGCTTGTATACACTAAAATATAGTATAATCTGTCATATTCTGCCATAAGACAGCATATTCCATTCACACATAAGAAAAAAACACGTGTCCAAAATTTTATTCAAAAATGCTTTTTACACCGCAAAACGATGATGACTGATGAAAAAACTATTTTTCACATTTTGTCTCCGAATTGCTTCAAAATGCGTTTTCTAGACGAAAAACGTGTATTTAGAGTGTTTTACAGCAATTTGTTTAAGGTGTCACTGGGTTGAAAAGGGCACCACGGAATCCCTTCAAAAGCTTGTATACACTAAAATATAGTATAATCTGTCATATTCTGCCATAAGACAGCATATTCCATTCACACATAAGAAAAAACACGTGTCCAAAGATTTTACTCAAAAATGCTTTTTACACCGCAAAACGATGATTTCTGATGAAAAAACTATTTTTCACATTTTGTCTCCGAATTGCTTCAAAATGCGTTTTCTTGTTGAAAAACGTGTATTTAGAGTGTTTTACAGCAATTTGTTTAAGGTGTCACTGGTTTGAAAAGGGCACCATGGAATCCCTTCAAAACCTTGTATACACTAAAATATAGTATAATCTGTCATATTCTGCCATAAGACAGCATATTCCATTCACACATAAGAAAAAAACACGTGTCCAAAATTTTATTCAAAAATGCTTTTTACACCGCAAAACGATGATTTCTGATGAAAAAACTATTTTTCACATTTTGTCTCCGAATTGCTTCAAAATGCGTTTTCTAGACGAAAAACGTGTATTTAGAGTGTTTTACAGCAATTTGTTTACGGTGTCACTGGGTTGAAAAGGGCAACACGGAATCCCTTCAAAAGCTTGTATACACTAAAATATAGTAAAATCTGTCATATTCTGCCATAATACAGCATATTCCATTCACACATAAGAAAAAACACGTGTCCAAAAATTTTAATCAAAAATGCTTTTTACACCGCAAAACGATGATTTCTGATGAAAAAACTATTTTTCACATTTTGTCTCCGAATTGCTTCAAAATGCGTTTTCTAGACGAACAACGTGTATTTAGAGTGTTTTACAGCAATTTGTTTAAGGTGTCACTGGGTTGAAAAGGGCACCACGGAATCCCTTCAAAAGCTCGTATACACTAAAATATAGTATAATCTGTCATATTCTGCCATAAGACAGCATATTCCATTCACACATAAGAAAAAACACGTGTCCAAAATTTTACTCAAAAATGCTATTTACACCGCAAAACGATGATTTCTGATGAAAAAACTATTTTTCACATTTTGTCTCCGAATTGCTTCAAAATGCGTTTTCTATACGAAAAACGTGTATTTAGAGTGTTTTACAGCAATTTTGTTTAAGGTGTCACTGGGTTGAAAAGGGCACCACGGAATCCCTTCAAAAGCTTGTATACAGTAAAATATAGTATAATCTGTCATATTCTGCCATAAGACAGCATATTCCATTCACACATAAGAAAAAACACGTGTCCAAAATTTTATTCAAAAATGCTTTTTACACCGCAAAACGATGATTACTGATGAAAAAACTATTTTTCACATTTTGTCTCCGAATTGCTTCAAAATGCGTTTTCTAGACGAAAAACGTGTATTTAGAGTGTTTTACAGCAATTTGTTTAAGGTGTCACTGGGTTGAAAATGGCACCACGGAATCCCTTCAAAAGCTTGTATACACTAAAATATAGTATAATCTGTCATATTCTGCCATAAGACAGCTTATTTCATTCACACATAAGAAAAAACAAGTGTCCAAAAATTTTACTCAAAAATGCTTTTTACACCGCAAAACGATGATTTCTGATGAAAAAACTATTTTTCACATTTTGTCTCCGAATTGCTTCAAAATGCGTTTTCTAGACGAAAAACGTGTATTTAGAGTGTTTTACAGCAATTTAGTTTAAGGTGTCACTGGGTTGAAAAGGGCACCACGGAATCCCTTCAAAAGCTTGTATACACTAAAATATAGTATAATCTGTCATATTCTGCCATAAAACAGCATATTCCATTAACACATAAGAAAAAACACGTGTCCAAAGATTTTACTCAAAAATGCTTTTTACACCGCAAAACGATGATTTCTGATGAAAAAACTATTTTTCACATTTTGTCTCCGAATTGCTTCAAAATGCGTTTTCTAGACGAAAAACGTGTATTTAGAGTGTTTTACAGCAATTTGTTTACGGTGTCACTGGGTTGAAAAGGGCAACACGGAATCCCTTCAAAAGCTTGTATACACTAAAATATAGTAAAATCTGTCATATTCTGCCATAATACAGCATATTCCATTCACACATAAGAAAAAACACGTGTCCAAAAATTTTAATCAAAAATGCTTTTTACACCGCAAAACGATGATTTCTGATGAAAAAACTATTTTTTCACATTTTGTCTCCGAATTGCTTCAAAATGCGTTTTCTAGACGAACAACGTGTATTTAGAGTGTTTTACAGCAATTTGTTTAAGGTGTCACTGGGTTGAAAAGGGCACCACGGAATCCCTTCAAAAGCTTGTATACACTAAAATATAGTATAATCTGTCATATTCTGCCATAAGACAGCATATTCCATTCACACATAAGAAAAAACACGTGTCCAAAATTTTATTCAAAAATGCTTTTTACACCGCAAAACGATGATGACTGATGAAAAAACTATTTTTCACATTTTGTCTCCGAATTGCTTCAAAATGCGTTTTCTAGACGAAAAACGTGTATTTAGAGTGTTTTACAGCAATTTGTTTAAGGTGTCACTGGGTTGAAAATGGCACCACGGAATCCCTTCAAAAGCTTGTATACACTAAAATATAGTATAATCTGTCATATTCTGCCATAAGACAGCATATTCCATTCACACATAAGAAAAAACAAGTGTCCAAAAATTTTACTCAAAAATGCTTTTTACACCGCAAAACGATGATTTCTGATGAAAAAAACTATTTTTCACATTTTGTCTCCGAATTGCTTCAAAATGCGTTTTCTAGACGAAAAACGTGTATTTAGAGTGTTTTACAGCAATTTAGTTTAAGGTGTCACTGGGTTGAAAAGGGCACCACGGAATCCCTTCAAAAGCTTGTATACACTAAAATATAGTATAATCTGTCATATTCTGCCATAAGACAGCATATTCCATTCACACATAAGAAAAAACACGTGTCCAAAAATTTTACTTTAAAATGCTTTTTACACCGCAAAACGATGATTTCTGATGAAAAAACTATTTTTAACATTTTGTCTCCGAATTGCTTCAAAATGCGTTTTCTAGACGAAAAACGTGTATTTGGAGTGTTTTACAGCAATTTTGTTTAAGGTGTCACTGGGTTGAAAAGGGCAATACGGAATCCCTTCAAAAGCTTGTATACACTAAAATATAGTATAATCTGTCATATTCTGCCATAAGACAGCATATTTCTTTCACACATAAGAAAAAACACGTGTCCAAAAATTTTACTCAAAAATGCTTTTTACACCCCAAAACGATGATTTCTGATGAAACAACTATTTTTAACATTTTGTCTCCGAATTGCTTCAAAATGCGTTTTCAAGACGAAAAACGTATATTTAGAGTGTTTTACAGCAATTTGTTTAAGGTGTCACTGGGTTGAAAAGGGCACCACGGAATCCCTTCAAAAGCTTGTATACACTAAAATATAGTATAATCTGTCATATTCTGCCATAAGACAGCATATTCCATTCACACATAAGAAAAAACACGTGTCCAAAAATTTTACTTAAAAATGCTTTTTACACCGCAAAACGATGATTTCTGATGAAAAAACTATTTTTCACTTTTTGTCTCCGAATTGCTTCAAAATGCGTTTTCTAGACGAAAAACGTGTATTTAGAGTGTTTTAAAGCAATTTGTTTAAGGTGTCACTGGGTTGAAAAGGGCACCACGGAATCCCTTCAAAAGCTTGTATACACTAAAATATAGTATAATCTGTCATATTCTGCCATAAAACAGCATATTCCATTAACACATAAGAAAAAACACGTGTCTAAAGATTTTACTCAAAAATGCTTTTTACACCGCAAAACGAAGTTTTCTGATGAAAAAACTATTTTTCACATTTTGTCTCCGAATTGCTTCAAAATGCGTTTTCTAGACGAAAAACGTGTATTTAGAGTGTTTTACAGCAATTTGTTTAAGGTGTCACTGGGTTGAAAAGGGCACCACGGAATCCCTTCAAAAGCTTGTATACACTAAAATATAGTATAATCTGTCATATTCTGCCATAAGACAGCATATTCCATTCACACATAAGAAAAAACACGTGTCCAAAAATTTTACTCAAAAATGCTTTTTACACCGCAAAACGATGATTTCTGATGAAAAAACTATTTTTCACATTTTGTCTCCGAATTGCTTCAAAATGCGTTTTCTAGACGAAAAACGTGTATTTAGAGTGTTTTACAGCAATTTGTTTAAGGTGTCACTGGGTTGAAAAGGGCACCACGGAATCCCTTCAAAAGCTTGTATACACTAAAATATAGTATAATCTGTCATATTCTGCCATAAGACAGCATATTCCATTAACACATAAGAAAAAACACGTGTCCAAAGATTTTACTCAAAAATGCTTTTTACACCGCAAAACGATGATTTCTGATGAAAAAACTATTTTTCACATTTTGTCTCCGAATTGCTTCAAAATGCGTTTTCTTGTTGAAAAACGTGTATTTAGAGTGTTTTACAGCAATTTGTTTAAGGTGTCACTGGTTTGAAAAGGGCACCTTGGAATCCCTTCAAAACCTTGTATACACTAAAATATAGTATAATCTGTCATATTCTGCCATAAGACAGCATATTCCATTCACACATAAGAAAAAAACACGTGTCCTAAATTTTATTCAAAAATGCTTTTTACACCGCAAAACGATGATTTCTGATGAAAAAACTATTTTTCACATTTTGTCTCCGAATTGCTTCAAAATGCGTTTTCTAGACGAAAAAACGTGTATTTAGAGTGTTTTACAGCAATTTGTTTAAGGTGTCACTGGGTTGAAAAGGGCACCACGGAATCCCTTCAAAAGCTTGTA
>CALPBS010000022.1:0-22187 GCA_943142095.1 Ophonus ardosiacus | reverse complement strand
TATATATGTATATATGTATATATGTATATATATGTATCTATGTATATATGTATATATGTATATATATATGTATATATGTATATATGTCTATATGTAGATATATGTATATATATGTATATATGTATATATGTATATATATATATGTATATATGTATATATATGTATATATATGTATATATGTATATATGTATATATGTATATATGTATATATGTATATATGTATATATGTATATTATGTATATATGTATGTATGTTTGTATGTATGTCTGTATGTATGTCTGTATGTATGTATGTATGTATGTATGTATGTATGTATGTATGTATGTATGTATGTCTATATGTATGTATGTATGTATGTATGTATGTATGTATGTATGTCTATATGTATGTATGTATGTATGTATGTATGTATGTATGTATGTATGTATGTCTATATGTATGTATGAATGTATGTATGTATGTCTATATGTATGTATGTATGTGTGTATGTATGTATGTATGTATGTATGTATGTATGTCTATATGTATGTATGTATGTATGTATGTATGTATGTATGTATGTATGTATGTATGTATGTATGTCTATATGTATGTATGTATGTATGTATGTATGTATGTATGTATGTCTATTATGTATGTATGTATGTCTATATGTATGTATGTATGTATGTATGTATGTATGTATGTATGTATGTCTATATGTATGTATGTTTGTATGTATGTATGTATGTATGTATGTCTATATGTATGTATGTATTGTATGTATGTATGTATGTATGTATGTATGTATGTATGTATGTATGTCTATATGTCTATATGTCTATATGTATGTATGTATGTATGTATGTATGTCTATATGTCTATATGTATTATGTATGTATGTATGTATGTATGTATGTATGTATGTATGTATGTATGTATGTATGTATGTATGTATGTATGTATGTATGTATGTATGTATGTATGTATGTATGTATGTATGTATGTATGTATGTATGTATGTATGTATGTATGTATGTATGTATGTATGTATGTATGTATGTATGTATGTATGTATGTATGTATGTATGTATGTATGTATGTATGTATGTATGTTTTTTTTTTTTTTTTATTTCACAAAATTTTATTGACAGCATGCTCCATTACATAGTAATACTACATGCTTTAACATTCCTAATTATTAATAACAATAATTTTCGTATCTTAACTTACATAATTACATTTCATATAATATATTCTAGTACATTATTAATTAACTTATAGAATATCAAAATTAATTTTATTAACAAATTGCAAAAATAATTTTAAATGTTTATTCACAAGTTCTTCTTTTGACATATCCCAGTCACCTCCACGTCGTAATAAGGAATCAATGAAAATTTTTCGTTGATTTCTTAGTTTAGTACAATGGTAAAGCAAAGTGTTCCACCGTTTGATCACCATTATTACAAGAACATTCTGATGTTTCACTAATTTTGAACCTACATAAAAAAACTTTTAAGTCTACCATGTCCCGTAGTCATTATTGTAAAATTCGGAGTCACAGGTATTTCAAGCTTTAGTCTATTTTTAACATCCGGAAAAAATTCCCACGTTTGTCGTCCCTTACTACTTCCTGTCCATTGATTTTGCCACTTTTCCAAAGATTTAATTTCTAACTCTCTTATTATTTCACTTCTTGGAATTTTGTTATACTTAACTGTTGAATTAGAAAGTTTTGTTGCCTCCTTTGCTAGTTGATCCACCATTTCGTTTTCTTCCACGCCGCTGTGTGCTTTAACCCACTTGTAGCATATTTTCCATCCTTTACCTGATAACAAATTCATTTTTCTCCTTGCTTCTTCAATTATTCTACTGTGATTTTTCCTGTTTTTAAAAGAGTCTAACGTAATTTTACTGTCTGTATGAATTGCTAATGTCCTATGCTGATCTGCTATGCTGTCCAATTCTTGAAATTTTTCTAACGTTCTTAGTATTGCTAAAGCTTCGGCCTGATTATTACTGCATTTATTACAAATTTTCTCTTGAATAGTTTCACTTGCTTTATCTCCATTATAAATTATAACTCCTAGTCCTACTCCTGATTCCATCTTACTTCCATCAGTGTATGCATTAAAAGTAACTTGCATATTTGGTTCTGGTTCTTTTATTTGTGGAATTTCTGTTGGATGCAACCATTCTTCTTTAGGTGTTGGAGAGTCATACATATCACATTTATTATCTAAATCTTTTGTTGCTCTGTAGATCTCACTTAGTTCTTGTAATTTAATTATTATTGGTGTTACTCCACTAATTATGCATGATGCTTCATAGTGTTCTGCATGCTTTTGCTATACGTATATTTATTAGTCTTTGTAGTTGTATAATTTTTTGTTCATTTCTCTTCTTTTTTAATGCATTTATCCACACAGGTATACCATATGCCAGTAGCGGGAGTATAGCGCCATTATAAATAATTTTTAATACTTCATGTTTTAGTCCCCATGTGACACGAGCTGATTTTGATAATGCGTTAATAAGTTTTTTACATTTATTTGTTATGTGATCTACATGTTTATCAAAACTAAAATTTTCATCAAAAATTACACCTAAATGTTTTATTTCTTTAGTTTGTTTTATTAAAGCATTATTTAAATAAATTTCAACCTTTTTCCCAATCACCGTTTCTTTTTTTAGTTACCAGTAATACCTGTGACTTTTGATCATTAAATTTCATCTTGTGATCATCTGCCCATGTTTGAATTTTGTTAATTTCTAAATTTGTTATGTTTTCTGCCTCTATGTATGTATGTATGTCTATATGTATGTATGTATGTATGTATGTATGTATGTATGTATGTATGTATGTATGTATGTATGTATGTATGTATGTATGTATGTATGTATGTATGTATGTCTGTATGTATGTATGTATGTATGTATGTATGTATGTATGTATGTATGTATGTATGTATGTATGTATGTATGTATGTATGTATGTCTATATGTATGTATGTATGTATGTATGTATGTCTATATGTATGTATGTATGTATGTATGTATGTATGTCTCTATGTATGTATGTATGTATGTATGTATGTCTATATGTATGTATGTATGTATGTATGTATGTATGTATGTCTATATGTATGTATGTATGTATGTATGTATGTATGTCTATATGTATGTATGTATGTATGTATGTATGTATGTATGTATGTATGTATGTATGTCTATATGTATGTATGTATGTATGTATGTATGTCTATATGTATGTATGTATGTATGTCTATATGTATGTATGTATGTATGTATGTATGTCTATATGTATGTATGTATGTATGTATGTCTATATGTATGTATGTATGTATGTATGTATGTATGTATGTATGTATGTATGTCTATATGTATGTATGTCTATATGTATGTATGTATTGTATGTATGTCTATATGTATGTATGTATGTATGTATGTATGTATGTATGTATGTATGTATGTATGTATGTATGTATGTATGTATGTATGTATGTATGTATGTATGTATGTCTATATGTATGTATGTATGTATGTATGTATGTACGTATGTATGTATGTCTATATGTATGTATGTATGTATGTATGTATGTATGTATGTATGTATGTATGTATGTATGTATGTATGTCAATATGTATGTATGTATGTATGTATGTATGTATGTATGTATGTATGTATGTATGTATGTATGTATGTATGTATGTATGTATGTATGTATGTCTATATGTATGTATGTATGTATGTATGTATGTATGTATGTATGTATGTATGTCTATATGTATGTATGTATGTATGTATGTATGTATGTCTATATGTATGTATGTATGTATGTATGTATGTATGTATGTATGTATGTATGTCTATATGTATGTATGTATGTATGTATGTATGTATGTATGTCTATATGTATGTATGTATGTATGTATGTATGTATGTATGTATGTATGTATGTCTATTTGTATGTATGTATGTATGTATGTATGTATGTATGTCTATATGTACGTATGTATGTATGTATGTCTATATGTATGTATGTATGTATGTATGTATGTATGTCTATATGTATGTATGTATGTATGTATGTATGTATGTATGTATGTATGTATGTATGTCTATATGTATGTATGTATGTATGTATGTATGTATGTATGTATGTATGTATGTATGTATGTATGTATGTATGTATGTCTATATATGTATGTATGTATGTATGTATGTATGTATGTATGTATGTATGTATGTATGTATGTATGTATGTATGTATGTATGTCTATATGTATGTATGTATGTATGTATGTATGTATGTATGTCTATATGTATGTATGTATGTATGTATGTATGTATGTATGTATGTATGTATGTATGTATGTATGTATGTATGTATGTATGTATGTCTACATGTATGTAAGTATGTATTTTTTTTTTTTTTTTTTTTTTTTTTAATATGACTTTATTTCAGCATGCTCTATTAACAAATATTACATGCTTTAAATATACTATTTTACATTTTGTGTTACAACTAATTAACATGGTTAACAATACATTTTTTAAATATTTTTAACATAAATACATAGTATTTACTAATTAAATAACTAAACTATCAAAATCTGTTAACAAATTTTATAAAATTTTGTAAGTATTTTTCAATAAGATCAGTATATGTGCAGGGCCAACTTCCACCTTTTCTTAAAATTGAGATTTTCAAATTCGCACGTTCACTTTTCAACAATACGCACTCAAAAATTATATGATACACTGTTTGGTTGTCATTGCCGCACTTACATTCTGCATTCTCTGTTATTTTGTATTTGTAAAGATAACTTTTAATTTTTCCATGTCCACTTAAGAGAGTTGTTAATTTTGGGGAATATGGTAACTTGATTTTAAGTCTATTGTTTATATTGGGGAAAAACATTTTTGTTGTAGAACTTTTAATACTTTGGGACCATTCACGTTGCCACATATTTTCACTGACAACTCTTTCTTCACTAGCCACTATTCTTTTCACTGTTATACTGTCAACTGCGTTACTTACATTTCTTTCTGCATATTCTTTTGTTTTTTCATAAATTCTTAAAATTTCATCTAATTTAATTAAAATTGGTAAATTACCCGAAAGTACGCAAGACGCATCATAAGAAATAGTCCTATATCCCTTCAAAATTTTAATATTCATTAGTCGTTGTACTCTCATTATTTTCCTTTTATTTACTTCTTTTTGCAAAGCAGATTTCCAAATCGGTAAACCATAGGATAAAATTGGTATTATGGCACCCTTGTAAATTGTGTTAAGAGCTTCTTGTCGTACACCCCAGGAAACTTTTGCCGACTTTGATAAAATATGTATTAGTTTGCTGCACTTTTCTGTCATATATTTAATATGTTCGTCAAAGCAGAATTTATTGTTTATTAATATACCTAAATATTTTATAGTAGTCGTTTGCTGCAGCAATTTATAGTTAAGAAAGATGTTTACTTTTTCTTTATTTAAAGATCTTTTCCTAGTCACCAACATTATTTGAGATTTTTGTTCATTAAATTCAATTTTGTTATTTTTTGCCCACATCATAATCTTTCCCATTTCAATATTTGCCACATTTTCTACCTCAGGTATTGATTTTCCTTTTGTTAAAAGTATGAAGTCGTCTGCAAAAGCTGTATATTTCTACAAAAAATTCGAAGTTTGTAATTTCTTTCACTTTAAATGCTAGAATTTGATCTATTTCTACTACTTCTTTATCTTCCTGGGTTATTTCTGCCAATTTAATAAATTCTTTAGTTAAATATGAACCAAAATCTTCTAAATTTTCAGGTTTTACTACAAATTTTAGACGACTGCGATTAAAAAATACTCTGTTTTGTTTCGTTAACTTTAATTCGTAAAATAAATAACGGTGTCCGAAAAGCATTCTTCTTCCAATATTTTCCAATTAATTAACTCATTTGTTGAATGGTGACTGATTAATGTTAGATCAATATTACTTGTACCCCTTCCGTTATCAAAAGTAAATAGATTGCTTTCTTCATTCATTAGGTAAATTTCTTGAGTTGTCAAAAAATCATTCAGAACTCGCCCTCTTGTGTTTGTCAGTCTGTCGTGCCAAACTGTTGATCTAGAATTACTATCAACTGCTATTACAAATGCTTTGTTGTTTGCAAAATCTTTAACTTTAGTCAATTGTTGTAAGTTAATATTGATGTCATGATAATAGTCAAAATAAGCAGAAATAAAATAAATTTGTAAACTTTTGTATGAAACTTCTACAACAATCATATCTTCATTGGAGACTTGGTTTATTATTATGACATTCAACAACTTGTTCCTCACCAGAATTGCTGCTCTTTTATGTCCATTACCATGTGCATATAATCTTAAATAGTTCGGGATACCTCTGATTTTGTTACCTATCTCATATGGTTCTTGTACTAGGGCTAAGTCAATATTTAATTCTTCTATATATTGATAAAGATTTTGAGAAGCTATTTTGGAGTGCTGTAAATTAATTTGGATAATTTTTAATGTTTCATTACGTAAATCTTTCCTTGCCAAAATATTTGATGTACTATTAATTTCGAGTTCTTGATGGATTATTAATAATTGATATTTTTTATTACCTTTTTCAAAACATTGGTATAACAAAGACAACTTTTGTCAAGGGCCGAATGATTCACGTTTAATTTGTCTCCTTTGCTAAACTTATTCCAATTTAAACAATTTATACATTTAAAATTTTCTTTTTCCGCCGTGCAGTCTTTAAATTTATGATCTCCTGAACATTGGGGACATGTCAGTTTCCCTTTACAATTTTCTGCCTTATGATTATATTTGCTGCAATTGAAACATCTGTTGACAGTTACGTAGTCTTCAACTTTACAAATACTCCATCCAATTTTCAATTTAGCTTCTTTTAATTTCTTTCGAATGTCAGGTTTAACTTGAATGACCAAATTTGTTTGCTTCTTTTTATTTCTGAACACAAATTTTGAATTAATATCACCTTCTTTTAAATTTAATTCTGAATTCTGATCAATAATTGTTAATTCAGCGTTTTCAATATTTATTTTGTCATTAACATTATAAATGATTAATCTTGGATCACGTAGAGTATTTATTTTTACTTCAAGGTCGCAACACGTATCATTAATTTTATTTTTAATAATTTCAATATCTTTTTCACTAGTAGTTTCTAATAATACTTTTCCATTCTTCAAAGATTTTAGTGATTTTATTCCTACTTTTAATTCAGTGGGATTAATCTTCCGTTTCAATTCTTCTATTATAGCTTCTGCTGGTTCATCTAGTTTTGACGAAATTAGAGTGCAACATTTCATACTTCGTATTTCTTTTCCTTTCGTTTTTAGTATGTCACTATATATTTATTTATTTATTTATTTATTCATTCCTCTGATCATATACATGATATAGGACAGTCAAAAAACAAAATATATATACATAGAAAAAATCTATAGCATCCTTTCTGTTTTTGAATTAAAATCACCGAGAGATAAAGTCGGCTTCACTTGTCTATTGTTCCCGTCAATCATTTTTCGTTTTAATTTGTCAATTTCATTAGTTTTTTCTAATAAATCACTTTTCAACTTGTTATATACATTCCTCAGCGAGGACACTGAATTTAAAATATCCTGCTTATAAACATTTTTTAAATTTCCACTTTTTTCTGTGATATTCACTAACTTTTCAAGAACACTTTCAAACGACACGTCAACATCGTTCGCCATCTTGATACAGGTATATGTATGTATGTATGTATGTATGTATGTATGTATGTATGTCTATATGTATGTATGTATGTATGTATGTATGTATGTATGTATGTATGTATGTATGTATGTCTATATGTATGTATGTATGTATGTATGTATGTATGTATGTATGTATGTATGTATGTATGTATGTATGTATGTATGTCTATATGTATGTATGTATGTATGTATGTATGTATGAATGTATGTCTATATGTATGTATGTATGTATGTATGTATGTCTATATGTATGTATGTATGTATGTATGTCTATATGTATGTATGTATGTATGTATGTATGTATGTATGTATGTATGTCTATATGTATGTATGTATGTATGTATGTATGTCTATATGTCTGTATGTATGTATGTATGTATGTCTATATGTATGTATGTATGTATGTCTATATGTATGTATGTATGTATGTATGTATGTATGTATGTATGTATGTATGTGTGTCTGTCTATATGTATGTATGTATGTATGTCTATATGTATGTATGTATGTATGTATGTATGTATGTATGTCTATATGTATGTATGTATGTATGTCTATATGTATGTATGTATGTATGTATGTATGTCTATATGTATGTATGTATGTATGTATGTCTATATGTATGTATGTATGTATGTATGTATGTCTATATGTATGTATGTATGTATGTATGTATGTATGTCTATATGTATGTATGTATGTATGTATGTATGTCTATATGTATGTATGTATGTATGTATGTATGTATGTATGTATGTATGTATGTCTATATTTATGTATGTATGTATGTATGTCTATATGTATGTATGTATGTATGTATGTATGTATGTATGTATGTCTATATGTATGTATGTATGTATGTATGTATGTCTATATGTATGTCTGTATGTATGGCTATATGTATGTCTGTATGTATGTCTGTATGTATGTCTATATGTATGTCTATACGTATGTCTATACGTATGTCTATACGTATGTCTATATGTATGTCTATACGTATGTCTATATGTATGTCTATATGTATGTATGTATGTATGTCTATATGTATGTATGTATGTATGTATGTATGTATGTCTATATGTATGTATGTCTATATGTATGTATGTCTATATGTATGTATGTATGTCTGTCTGTCTGTCTGTCTATATGTATGTATGTATGTATGTATGTATGTATGTATGTATGTATGTATGTCTGTCTATATGTATGTATGTATGTATGTCTGTCTATATGTATGTATGTATGTATGTATGTATGTATGTATGTATGTATGTATGTCTGTCTATATGTATGTCTGCATGTATGTATGTCTGTCTATATGTATGTCTGCATGTATGTATGTAAGTGTGTCTGTATGTGTGTCTGTATGTATGTAGGTATGTAGGTATGTAGGTATGTAGGTATGTAGGTAGGTAGGTAGGTAGGTAGGTATGTAGGTAGGTAGGTTGGTATGTATGTAGGATACGGATACGGATACGGAACAGAAACAGGACGGACCAAATACGATGACAACAAATGCAACGAAAAAGGATCACGAAGAAGAAGGGACAAGAACCAAAACGGAAGACCCTAGCACTGGAAATAAATATGCTTTCACGGGCAGACAACTTATGCGCACACCGCCTCGACCCAGGGCCGCGTCAATGCCGGACGTAGAACATACGGTGGACCTGACAGGAAACATTATCCCAAAGAAAAGGAAGGCCGACGAATTCTCCCCCGACAATAAGCTAAGGGAGGAAGAACAAAAAATAAAACTGACGACCCAAAGAATTGTGGCCAGAACCGGTTGTATAATCGGTCAGACTGATAGACCGCAACAAATAACAGGAACCGAAATTCTACCCGCATGGCGTGACCTGGAAAAAGAGCTAGAGCGGGGACTAGAGACCACATCGGTCCTAGAAAACCTCCTCCTTAAGCATACAAATACACAGAAAGAAATTAAAAACAGTATCCGAAGCGACTAGAAAACAAAAGAGGCCAGCTGATACAGGAACTATACAACACAAAGATAGTGAAAAAGGAAACGAGAGACATAGGAGTCTCAATGACCCCTAAGGTAACGAGAGACACCGCGACAGAAACAGAGATTACGAAAGAACAAAATAAAGAAAGAAACGACAAAGGAGCTGGAAATCGGGAACAAATTACAGACCTAATTCGTAAAACTCAAGAAGAAAAAACTTACGAAGCTTTTCTAGAGATAAGTAAAAGACAATGGCCTACGAAAATTTCTAACGCTACAGAAATTGTAGAAAGCATTCCCGAAGATGCTGCGCTCGTACTCACTAAAAGAACAAACGAAGTAAACAAAAAAGGAGATGTAATTGACGAGTTTCTGGACTGGAGTACAGAAAGGAAAGTCGCAGAAACAGAAACGAGGAACATCCGACTTAACCCCAGCACTGGCAACCAAACCACTGAGAAAACGAAACAGATTTATTATATAAATATAACATATGAAGAGAACAAACTTTCCCCAAAGGTACTATATGAAAGCTTCTGGAAACTTAAAGAGACCTTGCTACTGCACAAACAAGAAGTCGTAGCACTAAAGAATATCGACACTGGGAAGGGGAAAACAAACCTAGGACTTCTTAAACGGATGTTAGAGGCTGTTTTCCATAACTCCAGTATCAGAGTACTATGTTACACAAAGAAAAAGAAAGTAAATGTGCCAAGCGACAGTAACAAACAGAGCCAGATAAACATCAACACAATTTCCAACTCAGAGACTCAAACCGAAGGACACTGGGAAGAAGTGGCCGGACGAAGAAGGAAAAGAAAACAAAGCGACAAAAGAAAGGATGGTAAGGGCGCCCTTAAAGAGACCCAAGCAGCATCACCCATGCGGAACAAAAACAGAAACACAGATGCCATTATCATTTCAACCGAAAACACAACATCTGCGGAAATGATAAAGAAAATTAAAGTAGGAATTAAACCAGAAGACGCCGGGTCCTCAATCAGAGGAATCAGGCAAACTAAAACCGGCGACTTACTTATCGAGGTGAAGAAGAACCAAAAAACTACGAAAAAGCTCCAAGAACAAATAGACCTCTTAGCAGGTCAAGGAAAGGCCAAAGTCCTTGGTCAAGAAAGCAGACAGACAACTCTAATTATTAGAGACCTAGTTGAAGAGACCACGAAAGAAGAAATCCAGGCAGCCCTCAGTAAAGCCATTACGGAAAACACTGAAATCACGGTCACCTCCTTGAAATCGGCCTTTCGCGGAACTATGATGGCCATCATGAAGGTCTCAGAAGCGACGGCTGAACAACTCTTAGGAGTAAATGCCGGGAAAATTAGAATAGGTCTGGTACACTGTAAAATCAGACCCTACCACAACCTAACACAGTGTTACCGGTGCTACCAATACGACCACACAAGACGCAAGTGTCCAAACGAAGATCGCAACAACCGCTACAGGAAATGCGCCGAAGAAGGACACAAGGCAACTGAGAAGGACACCAATACGGATAAGGCTTATGCAAAAACCGGAAAAAAGCCCTGGAGGAGGCTAGAAATGCCCAAAATTCACGGTAGTCTAATTAAACGTGGGGCGAAGCTGGGCAGCTCAAGATCTTGCGCAGGCCACAGCTAACACCATGGAAGCTGATCTTCTCACTATCTCAGAACCCAATATTAAGATTGGCAAAGACTGGATAGTAGATGAAAACACAGACGCCGCAATAAAGATCATGGGAAGGTGGACAGCAGCTAACGAAAATGGAAAAGGACCTGGTTTCGTCTGGGTGAGGATTGGGGATACTACAGTATACAGTTGCTATTTCTTACCAAATAAAGAGCTGGAGGAATATGAACAATACCTCACCGAACTAGAAACCTCAGTTAGAGCCTGTAGAATAAATAAAGTCCTTATAACAGGAGATTTCAATGCAGCTGACAGAGAATGGGGCAGCAGGAAAACCTACAGAAGAGGACAAGTTACCATGGAATGGGCAGCAACACTTGATCTGGTCAACCTAAACGACGGAACAACAACATTCCAAAGAGGAGCATCAGAAGCCTGTATTGATCTGACATGGGTCAGTACAGGAATGGCAACGCAAGTGATAGAGTAGAAGGTTTTACAGGACGAATCGCTCAGTCTGCATAAAACAATCGTAACAAAAATACAAGATAAACCTTCCAAACAGACTAAAATGGACACAGGGTGGAACAGAAAGCAGATGGATCTAGATATCCTCAAAGAAGAGCTTCATAGAAAAACATAAACGAAGAAACCCAAACAGAAAGAGACCTCGTAAGAGCTCTCCAACAAGCATGCGACAAGGCAATGTCCAGGAAAGCTAAGACAAGAAGACCACCAGTATACTGGTGGACAGAGGACATTGCAAAGCAAAGAAAAATAGCACAAAAAGCCAGAAAAGCCTATCAACGTAAAAGGAAAAGCATTCCAGAAGAACAATGCGAAGGCGAAAGGGAAAAGGCGAAGAAGGAAAGGAAGACCCTAAGAAACAAGATAGCTAGCTCTAAAAAACAATCATGGGACAAGTTATGTGAAGAGCTCGATCAGGATATCTGGCGACAGGCTTACAAGATTGTCACTCAAAGACTTAAGATAAGGGAGCCACCACCAAAACTGGAAAAAGAGGAAGTACAACATGTAGTCAAAACTCTCTTTCCCCATGACGACAAAGTCAATTGAATATCCAAAGAGATGACTGACCCTATACCAGAAATAAGTGCTGAAGAGCTAAAGACAGCTGCTGATAAGCTGACAGACTGATCAAGAAAGGCCTCTTCCCGACAGAGTGGAAAGTGGCCAGGCTTGTTCTCATTAAAAAGCCATAAAAGCCCGCCGACAACCCCTCCAGCTACAGACCTCTATGTCTTCAGACGGCATGGGTAAAATTCTTGAATACATAATCCTGGAGAGACTGATGAAGGAAATCGACAACTCAGGTAACCTTTCTGAAAGGCAATTTGGTTTCAGGAAAGGGAAAAGTACCACCCAAGCCGTACAGAGGGTTCTGGAAATCGCTGAGTCAACAAGAAAGGGACCGTGGAACAGAAGGACCATCTGTTCTCTTCTGTTACTAGACATCAGGAACGCCTTCAATACGGCGAAATGGAGGAAAATAGTAACAGAACTCAGATGAAGAAAAGTATGCGAATACCTAATTAGGATAATAACTGCCTACTTATCGGATAGGAAAATAATCGCAGGAGACGGCGACAATGTAGTCAGGTACGAAATGACCAGAGGGGTTCCACAAGGGTCAATTTTAGGACCCACCTTGTGGAACATAATGTACAAGGGTGTATTGGAACTACAACTCCCACAAGGAGTAACACAAGTAGCGTACGCTGACGACCTCGCCCTGGTGGCTACAGCAGGAACCAAGGAGGAACTGCAACAAAAAGTAAACGAGCGCTGCAAGCAAATTAGCATTTGGCTAAAAGAAGCAGGTCTGGAATTAGCTCCGGAAAAAACTGAAGCGATCATTCACACAAGCCGGAGGAAGGCAGGTAACGTCACATACCAGGTTCAAAATAGAACAGTAAACATGAGCACGCAAGTGAAGTACCTGGGAGTCACTCTCAGTCCGGGGCTAAATTTCGGGAACCACACAAGGGTGGTCGCGGAGAAAGCAAACAAGGCTGCAACGGCGCTAATAAGACTAATGCCAAATGTAGGAGACCCTTCAGCAAGCAAGCGCAAACTACTGGCTCACGTCACACACTCGATCATGCTGTACGCAGCCCCTGTTTGGAAGCATACACTTGAAAAGGAAGACCACAGGAAAACCCTCTCGCGGGTCCAAAGAAGGATGGCTCTACGGGTATGCTCTGCATACAGGACAGTGTCCAAAGAGGCTGTTCTAGTTATTGCTGGTATCCCACCAATAGACCTTTTGGCAAAAGCTAGGGCAAGCACGCTGAGTAAGGAAGAAAAAGAACAAGTGCTCATAAACAAATGGCAGGAAGAATGGACCAGCGGAAATAAAGGGGTGTGGACTAAGAAGATTATTCCAAACCTCGAACCATGGATGAAGAGGACCCACGGAGAAACGTCGTACCACCTGACTCAAGCCCTGACAGGTCACGGATGTTTTCGGGAATACCTTTTCTGGTTCAAAAGAGCCGAGGATAATCTTTGCCAAGCTTGCAAGCAGGATAAGGTAGACACCGCAGAGCACACCCTTTTTGTGTAGCAAATGGGCGGCGGCGAGACATGAGACCAAGCAAAAGGTAGGGAAGCTGAATCCCATGAACCTGGTCAGGAAAATGCTGGGCGATAAAGAATCCTGGAATATCGTAGAGACCTTTATCAAGAACATAATGAGTAGCAAAGAGGCAGCAGAAAGGGCAGGGTATGTAGGTAGGTAGGTATGTAGGTAGGTAGGTATGTAGGTAGGTATGTATGTAGTATGTATGTATGTATGTAGGTATGTATGTAGGTATGTATGTAGGTATGTATGTGTACGTATGTATGTAGGTATGTATGTAGGTATGTAGGTATGTATTTATGTAGGTATGTAGGTATGTAGATATGTAGTTATGTATGTATATAGGTATGTATGTATGTGTGTGTATGTGTGAGTGTATGTGTGTGTGTGTGTGGTGTACGTATATGGATCTTTTCTTCGCTCTAACTCAAATACTACCATTCAGAAAATTCTGAAACTTTGTATTTCTACCCTATTTTAATATGGAAAGAAACCTTTAGATTTTGGTGTAAATCAGACGGAAATGGCACTACTTGAAGCTCGTAATAGTTTTTCTTCAAAAAGTACCAATAAATGTCATTTTTCGCCGTTTATATCATTATGAAACGAAAGATAATTAAATTTTGTACAGGTATACATTAATACTTTTTCTATATATTTCACAGATAAATTTAAAAATCTTTTTACCTTCAGCTACCCTAAGTAACGGAGGTATAGGGATCGTGCTAAAAATCGCATATAGAAATTTTAGTGAATGATTATGTTTTGATGTCCCCAGAATCCGATATGAACATTTTTACAATGATGTCTGTGGGTATGTATGTGGGTATGTATGTGTGTGTGTATGTAAGTGTGTGGGGAACCTGTGTACACGATTACTCAAATACTATCAATCAGAAAAATTTGAAATTTTGTATAACCATTCTATACTAATGTGGTTTTTAGTGCAGGTATTTCGGATATAATAAACATAAATTGTGCCCTAGATCCTAAAAAGTGGCCTGGAGGTGTTAAAGCTAATCGTTTTTTCCACCCAAGAAGAGCGAACACTACTCTGAAATAACTCCTACCTCATCTGTCCGAATGAAAGAAGACTCTCAAGCCAAAAATAAAAGTTGTATAAAATTATTATTTTTAAATTTTCAAATTTTAACTTTAGACAAAATGAACCTCATATCTTATGAATATACGTTAAAAGAAAATAGTAATATAAAATTCATTTGTTTATCTGAAACTGGATGTAATACTCTGTCAGTAAATTCTTTTCACTTTCCAGGATTCTCATGTACATCCAGTTATAACCGTAAACAATACAAAGGAGGTGGTGTTGGAATATGGACCCATAATAGCCTTGATGTTGGCTCTTTAGATCTTGAAAAGTTCTGTACTGACAAATATTTCGAAATCTGTGGTGTAAAATGGTGCCCATGCCCCAACACTACCTATATTATATTAAATTTTTATAGAACACCTAATTATATAAGCAATGAAAATTGTACTAAATTCTTAAATAACTTAAATAATATTTTAGATACAATCTTAAAAAAGAAATATCGTTTTCATAGGAGGTGATTTTAATATAGATCCAGTTAGAGATGCTGAAACTTACGCAAATTTATGCAGTCTTCTACTTAAGTTTAACTGTAAAAACATAGTAAATAGAAATACTAGAAATAACAGCAAACTAGATCATCTATATACTAACAATGTAAATACATCTTGCGTAATTAGTAAAAATTTTATATCCGATCACAGATCTATTATTGCCAATTTAAATAATAATGTCTCTAAAAGAGACTAGTAAGAATAAGGTTGACAAATTTTGCACTGAAATAATTAATTAAAAATGGGAAGAAATATTATTCAACCAAAATTTAAATGAGGCTTATAATAAATTCGACAATATTTTATCACATTATTTTAATAAACACTTTTCTTTACAAGAAAAAAAAATTAATGATAATTCAAAATTGTGGTGCACTGATGAAATTAAAAGATCCAGCAGGAATCTTTACAGTTTATATCAGTTGCAAAACTCAAATTCTGATCTAAAGTGTATGTATAGAGAGGCAAAACGAGTACACACGAAGTTAGTAAATGAAACTAAGAGGAAATATTTTCAAAAACTTATTTTTTCTTCAGATAACATCACAAAAACTACCTGGAAATTAGTAAACAAAAACTCGAATAGTAAATCTACTGTAAGTAGCATTAATATTAAAGTTGATGATAAGGAAATCTCTGACCCTCTAGATGTAGCGAATAAATAAAAAACTATTATAAATAATTATAGGCCAATATCTCTAACGTCAATCTTTTCTAAAATTTTTGAATACGCTTTTTTAAACAGACTAGATTCATATTTAAGTAAAAATAATTCTATAAATAAGGCACAATTTGGTTTTAGGCCTAACAAATCAACTTCAGATGCTATTCACTCATCTTTCCAAAATAGATCTAAATGCTTGAATAAGAATGAACAACCTGTTGGAATTTTTTGCGACCTCTCCCGAGCTTTTGATTGTGTTAGTCACTCAAAACTCTTAGATAAACTTCATTGTTACGGAATTAGAGGTGTTCCTTTACAGTGGGTCAAATCATTTTTAGAAAATCGTCGACAATTTGTATCGATCTACAACCTCAATGATACTCAAATAAAAAACACTGAGTCTACAATCTTAGTCAGTAACAGGGATGTCCCACAAGGTTGTGTAATTTCACCAACTCTGTTTATTTTGTACATTATTGACCTACCTAAGATTTTTGGAGATGAATGTCACATTACACTATATGCAGATGACACTTCCTTAATCGTCTCTGAAAGTTGTGATCAGCTACTTCAACAAAAGTGCGAAAACCATTTAAATAACTTATCAGCTTGGTTCTGCGATAATGATCTTTATTTTAATCTCAGTCAGACTTACTACTTACGTTTTCATTTCTATCAATGTAGAAAAGATTTAAATTTAAATATAATCATTGATAACCATGAAATTGAAAGATCTGAAAAGGGTAACTTTCTAGGTTATAAATTCGATGAAGATTTTAATGGAAAGTATCACTGTAACACACTTATCTCAAAGCTAGGTTCAGTTAATTATCAGTTTTGGCATTTAACTAGTCTTCTCACAAGAAAACAACTTTATATTACTCCCAAGTCGAATCCAGATTAGGGTATGGTATTTGTTTCCGGGGCGCTACATCATCTGCACATAGTGTATTCATTATACAAAAACGTATAGTTCGTACAATTGCTAAAGTTTCCCGTCGTTCTTCTTGTAGACTTCTTTTCTCACAGTTTCAGATACTGACTGTAGCCTCCATATACATTTATGAAGTTTGTTTATATATTTTTAATAATAAAACACAATTTCAAACTAATTTTGATAAACATCAGTGCAACACAAGACAAAAGCAAATGCTTCACATTCCAGTAAATAAACACAAAACGTTAGATTTACTTCCCAATATACAAGGTTTAAAACTTTTTAATAATTTACCGATGAATATACAACTAGAAACAAATAAAAATGCCTTTAAAAGATTATTAAAAAAATTCCTTTCGGACAAGACTTTTTATTCAGTGAATGATGTTTTATCATTTTGACAAATAACGGGGTCTATATTAAAATACCTCTTATACTTTTTATGTACCTCCATTACTATATTATTTCTGTGACATAATCTATACATGTATTTTTACATTGTCGATGGAATAAAGTACTATTATTATTATATCCGGAAGTATCACTTATACAACAGTCTTGAAAAAAATACATTGAATATAATTTTTCAGCAACTTTTAATAATAAAAATAGAATATAATGGTACACTCTTCAATTTTACTACAATAGCATTTAGTAAATAGCTTTAAATAACTTAATATATGAATTTATAAAATAATTTATTTTTATACATTATTTTGCTTATGCGTCAAACAAAAACAATACTTTAAAAACAATTTTGATATATTTAAACAAATGTCACTGTCAGGAAGCAATTACATGAAAATTAATAAAGAAACAGTATTAAGAAGAAAATAATAGTAAAATATTTAATTCTAATAAAATTAAGGTTTGAAAAATAATATACTTTTCATCATACATAAATATTGGATGTACAGAATGGATTTAATTTTTCTATGATTGCAGCACTATAAATCAATATTAATTTACATCTACACATTTACGAAATGGATCATGTAGGACGAAGAATTTGCAGAGATTGCGTTTTAGAGCACCTGGTAGTTGATGCTGATTTTTGTAATAATGTGTGTGTGTGGCGATTTTTCCTTAAAATCTATTAAAATATGATCTAAAACTTCTCAAATTCGATATTTAAAACTCATATATAATTTGAAATAACATATTAGATTTTGACCATATATAATAAATCGGATGTAGTACTTAATTTGGAGCTCTAACAGATTTTTGAGGAAAAACAATAAAACATAATCCAAAATTTCGTTTTACAGACTTTTCTATTTATTGGACAACAAATTAGATTTTATTTATAAACGATCAAACGGAAGTGATATGTTACTTAAAACTCATCAGATTTTTTACCTCTCGCTAACAGAGGTATTGGAATCATGCTAAAATTCGCATATCCAGTTTTTAGTGGATAAGCCCGTTTTAAAGTCCCCATATATATATATATATATATATATATATATATATATATATATATATATATATATATATATATATGTGTGTGTGTGGATGTTGGAATCACGGTTTCTCAAATACTATAAGATCTAAAAAATATTTAACTGCAGTTTCCTCAATCTGACTTTTCTGGGAAGAGCTAATTAGATTTTGGTAACAATAGGACAACCGGAAGTTTTAAAAATTAAAAACATTTTTGACAAATCTTGTTAAAATTGATACACATTGTATGCACTGGTGACCGCAACAAAATATTAGATCTATGAGATTGGCAATAAAACATAGTAATATGACGAGTATGTAAACGGGGTACATAAAAGCTTATTCTAGCAAGTAGATATGAACAGTCAATAGTATCATTTAGTACACCGTGCAAGAATCTTACTGAAGCAATTGTGCGTCTAACTTGTAAAGCAACAAAATTAAATCGAGAAAGTAAAACAGTGTGATCATATCCTCTTTCAGGGTAAAAATTTTCAGACCGAAAGAAAAGAAATTTGAGAAATTTACGTTGAACGGACTCGATAATATCTATTTGTGTTTGATATATTGGGTACCATATGATAGTAGCATATTCTAGCTTAGATCATACAAGTGAAAAATATAAGGTACACAAAGTGTGACAATTAGAAAATTCTCTGCTATTTCTATAAACAAAACCATAAGTCCTAAGAGAGCTAGTAACTAATTCTTGAATATGAGACTCAAATGTAAGGCGACTATCAAAAAGTACACCAAGATCTTTACAAGTAGTGACATAGGTTAACGCAGAACCATTGATATTGTACGAACCAACTACATTTACATGTTTCCTACTGAATGACATTACATTACTTTAGATATGTTTAATGATAATCGATTTATTGTACATCAGTCACAAATTGCATTTAAATTATTTTGTAGCACAACACAGTCTTGAGTGGAATTGATGTCATGAAATAATTTGATATCATCAGCAAACAGTAGACAATTACAAGTTTTAAGAGGACGTTCAGATGAAGTGAAAAAAAATAGTATATTGTGCAACAAGAGTGGATATGATGCACATATCATCCGAATGGGATATGGGCATTCCACTCGAGTTGTACAGTCTACTTTTTCTACGACCAAGATATTTAAAATATATAAATGAAAAAACCTTGTATACAAAATTGTATGTACCAGCGAATAGGTTTAATTAATATTTTTTTATTTTATTATTATTTGAAATTCAGTGCAGTATACAATCTACTAATTTAGTAGCATTAACATTAATTCAGTTGTTTTTCATATCCAACCTAGAGTGGATATGACTATCATATCCACACTGTTCAAAGTGCGAATTTTTCATATCCACCCTAGAGTGGATATGACTATCATATGCACACTGTTCAGCGTGCGAATATAGCATCATATACAGTAGGAAGTAGGAAAAATATCTTTGAGAGGTTAGTAATCTGTGGAAAACATTTGATGTGCTTACAGTGCTACTATTTGTTGTTTTTTTCTTTTTTTTTTGTTTCTTTGATAATTGTATTCTGCATCCAAATCACTCATCAAATTTTATTTTACTTTTTGTAACGCGTAAAATTGGGATTAATATATTTTATAAAATTCTAGCGATAGCCGTAGAATTTAAACAAAGGTACAAACAAATGCAAATTAATTTTCAGTAATTTGAGTGTTCGCGCAAGCGATTACAATTAAGTTTAATCTATGGTTTATGGTAATTTTGTTTAATATAAACAATATACACAAGATTAAAGAAAAATATCACTGCATGAAATGTTTTAAGGAGGAAACTCCCAAGCTGAAGTACGTAATGCCCGTTTCCACTAACAAAATTCAAGACACGACTTTAAAATATAAGTTGTTTGCACAACGAATATTTGAGCTGAGATTAGGTAAGCCGAGATATTCTAGGATATTTTTCTAATAATTATAAAGGTCAGTGAACAATGGTATTTGTAATCTTATAATTTAAACATTGGTTTTGTGCAAGTAAAATTTATGTAATATAATTTGTAACTGTAAATAATATTCAGTATTTATTATTTTATAGATATTTAAAAAACGAAATAGGAGGGTAAATCAAATACCTGAGGATTATATTTTTATATGAATACAATACAACTAATAATAGTACAATAGCGAACTGTTCTGAAACATGGTAAGTGTTTTCTTAATACTTTATTAATCAGAATTGAAAAATGTTGTACTTATATAAAACGATTTGCATAACAATAACAGAAATACTTGAAGTAAATTTCCAGTTTGCAGGCATAAATCATTTTAAGCTGTACCAAAATGCACTCTAGAAAAATCTATAATGCTGAGAAAGTGAAGCGATTTCCAGTAGTTTGCAAAAAATTATTAATTACTATTATTCATGGAAAAAATATGTAATAAGTAACATGTAACCGTTCTAAATACCGCAGTTACATATTTGACGTAACCACGAGTAACCGGAATCCTCGGAATAAAAAAAATCTACTGTGGCCAGCACAATACCTCTCGCCATTTCCATTTTATGTGATATAAGTATTGTATTACACTTTGCTATCGAACCGTCATTTTAAAACAATAACATTATAGAACTTTACCCAAATATTGTTTTTATTGTATTTAACATGTCTTCTGCACATGTACAATTCTAATTATACTTATTTTTCATTATACGAGGAAGTTCCTAAATGCCAGAGATTCTTCCAATTAATTAGCAAGTTTGGCGGTATTTCTTATGAATATATGCATTTTACCTACAATTTTATATATTTAATTAATAAAACAATAAGTAAGACTGAATGTGCTTCCAAGAAAAAGCTTTCAGAATGTCAATAAAACTGTTGATTTACAAACTATCTTTTAAACATTACTATGTTATAAACATTTGAATTTGTCAACTGGTTTCCTTAATGCCTTAGCCTCTGCGATTAGATTATTCTATATATTACGGTGCCTTTATCTCTAAATCTATACAAGATATAATAAAAATTTTAAATGTATCAAATGTAGAATTTTATATTCTTCAATAATAGTAATAACAGAAATTTTCAGAAAATAATATTTAGAAGATTTTTTTAAACTTCCGGTTGTCCTATTGTTACCAAAATCTAATTAGCTCTTCCCAGAAAAGTCAGATTGAGGAAACTGCAGTTAAATATTTTTTAGATCTTATAGTATTTGAGAAACCGTGGTTCCAACATCCACACACACACATATATATATATATATATATATATATATATATATATATATATATATATATAATAATAGTAATAACAGAAATTTTCAGAAAATAATATTTAGAAGATTTTTTTAAAACTTCCGGTTGTCCTGTTGTTACCAAAATCTAATTAGCTCTTCCCAGAAAAGTCAGATTGAGGAAACTGCAGTTAAATATTTTTTAGATCTTATAGTATTTGAGAAACCGTGGTTCCAACATCCACACACACACATATATATATATATATATATATATATATATATATATATATATATATATATGTGTGTGTGTGGATGTTGGAACCACGGTTTCTCAAATACTATAAGATCTAAAAAATA
>CALPBS010000021.1:0-15869 GCA_943142095.1 Ophonus ardosiacus | reverse complement strand
TGACCAGTAGATACAGCCGGTATTGGATCGTCAATACATACAAACATATAATACAGTAAATATAAACAAATAAAAATTACATACATAAATTCATCTTACTGATTGTCATTGAAATACTCATTTAAATTATAATAACATTTTTGTGTTAAAAATATTTTTAAATCTTTTTTAAATTTATTTTCTGATTTGACATTTGTGATATAATTTGGTAATTTATTATATATAGAGATGCCTATGTGGTTTGGATTATTATTATGTACTAAAGTTAGTCTACTTCTAGGTTGTATAAACTTTTCCTTTCCTCTAGTATTATAGTTATGTATATTTTTGTGAGCTGTTAGTCTGAATTGATTTTTTCTAATAAATAGGCATATATTGTAGAGATAAATACAAGGTAAAGTTAGCATTTGATTTTCTTTAAATACATCTCTACAAGAATCTCTATACTTTAAGGAAAATATATTTCTTATTGCTATTTTTTGCAATCTAAATACTCTGATGGTGGAGGAAGCAGCGCCCCAAAAAATTATACCATAACATAATAAAGAGTAAAATTTTGCAAAGTAGAATGTTTTTGTAGTATTTTCATCAGTAAGTGACTTGAGACGTTTAATCAAGAAACATAATGAAGACAACATGTTACACAATTTATCAGTGTGGGGCTCCCAGTTAAGATTTTCATGTACATATAAACCTAATAATTTAGTTTCAGTAACTTGTGGTAGTGACTTACTATTGCAACGTATTAGTAAACTTTCTGATCTCTTAGTTGTCGAAAATTGAACCAAAACGGTTTTATCTATATTTAAAGAAAGATCTAATGATGCGAACCATTGCAATAAATTGTTAATTATTTGAGACATTTCAATTTGTGATTCTTTATTACAAGTTAAGAGTAGTGAGATGTCATCTGCATAGGCAACAAAAGTAGTGTTATTTAGAATATTTTTTATATTATTTACATATAAGGAAAATAATATAGGGCCAAGTATAGAACCCTGAGGGACTCCACATGTTATTGACTGTAATTCTGATTTTTTATTATTAAGATGAACAAATTGTTTGCGGTCACTTAAATAAGACTTAATCCATTCTGAGCAAGTACCTCTAAGACCAAAAGATGTAATCGAATTTATTAGTTGATCATGATTTACACAATCAAAAGCCTTTGATAAGTCGATAAATATGCCAATGATATTATTACCTTCATCGAGATTAGTGTAAACATGATCTAAAAAATCTATTAGTGCAGTTGTAGTACTAAAAATTTTCCGGAAACCATGCTGTTCATTGATAATTACCTTGTTCTTGTCAAGAAAGGAAATTATTCTAGAATACAATACTTTTTCAAAAATTTTATGAAAGTTTGATACAAGACTTATTGGCCTGTAATTAGAGACCATATCTTTATTTCCTTTTTTATGTAAAGGAACTACTTTGACATATTTAAGAGCAAAAGGGAAAATACCTTGCGACATTGATATATTTATACAATGTGTAAGTGGTGGAATAATATATTCATAAATATTTTTCAAAAAATTTCCAGAAATCTCATCGTTTCCTGAAGAAGAAGTATTATTTAGTGATAATATCAATGAAATTAGTTCCGCTTCATTCACTGGCTCTAAAAATATAGATTTATCACACCAATCATTGTTAACATTTTTATGACAATTTCTAGGTAATTTCTTTTTTATTTCATGCGGAATATTAACAAAGTAGTCATTAAACATATCTGCCATGGCTTTTGAGCATGTAATATCTTTATTTGTATCGTTTTTCAAATTTTCGATATTATTATTTTGTTGTAAATTATTTAAATTATTATTTATTAATTTCCATACTCTACGCGTATTATTTGCATGAAATTGAACTTGCTTAGTATGATATTTTCGTTTTTCATCTTTTATAATTCTCTTATATTTTAACTTTATGGCATTATATTGCTTTTTACTGATAAGTCCATCTTTAAATAGTTGATAATATTCTTTACATTGAACTGATAGTTGCTTAACAGTGTTTGTTACCCATGATTTTGATGATCTTTCATTCTTAGTAATATTCTTTAATGGATGTGTTAAATTGAAAAGGTGGAGAAAAGTTTCTAAAAAATTGTTAAAGCAGTTGTTCGCATCATTCTCATCAAAAACATTAGCCCAAACTTCTTTACCTAAAACAAATTTAAAATTATTTAAATTTTCTTCAGAAAATTGTCGTGAACTAATAATTTTTTGTTGATTTATCAAGTTATTAGTTGGTAATTCTATTTTAATACATTGAGCACGATGATCAGAAAGATTACTCTGAATAACACTTGCTGTAAAATTAAAGGTATTATTACTAATGAAAATATTATCAATACAATTTTTATCACGTGTTGGCTCGGAAATAGTATAGTACAAATTATATGCTTTCATTACATCAATCAATAGCTTAAGATCAGTATTATTAGACAAAAAATTAATATTGAAGTCACCCGTTACAATTAAGTTCATATTTGGAGCAGTATAATATAATTTTGACAAACACAGATCAAGCTGTCTTAGAAAATCAATAATATTTGACTTTGGTGATCTGTACAATACCATAACAAGGAATACAGTATCATTATGTACACATTGTATTGCACTACATTCAAAAGTTAATTCAATGTTAAATTCCTCAATGTTTTCAATCTTCTTAAATGAGATACCATCTTTACAAAATATAGATACTCCACCATGTATTTGAGATCTTCTGTAGAAAGCAGATGCTAACGTATAACCTTGGATGGTGTAGGATGATTGTTCGTTTTCCTGTAACCAATGTTCAGAAAGGCAGAGAACACTGCATGGCTGGGTAGCTAAAAAAACTTCAAGATTCTCGACTTTGTTTCGCAAACTTTGTATATTCTGATGAAGTATATTAAAATGAAATACATCTGATGTTGACAAATTGCATTTATATATACAAGCTTTTGAAGGGATTCCGTGGTGCCCTTTTCAACCCACTGAGACCTTAAACAAAATGCTGTAAAACACTCTAAATACACGTTTTTCGTGTAGAAAACACATTTTGAAGCAATTCGGAGACAAAATGTGAAAAATAGTTTTTTCATCAGAAATCGTCGTTTTGCGGTGTAAAAAGCATTTTTGAGTAAAATCTTTGGACACGTGTTTTTTCTTATGTGTGAATGGAATATGCTGACTTATGGCAGAATATGACAGATTATACTGTATTTTAGTGTATACAAGCTTTTGAAGGGATTCCGTGGTGCCCTTTTCAACCCAGTGAGACCTTAAACAAAATGCTGTAAAACACTCTAAATACACGTTTTTCGTGTAGAAAACACATTTTGAAGCAATTCGGAGACAAAATGTGAAAAATAGTTTTTTCATCAGAAATCGTCGTTTTGCGGTGTAAAAAGCATTTTTGAGTAAAATCTTTGGACACGTGTTTTTTCTTATGTGTGAATGGAATATGCTGACTTATGGCAGAATATGACAGATTATACTGTATTTTAGTGTATACAAGCTTTTGAAGGGATTCCGTGGTGCCCTTTTCAACCCAGTGAGATCTTAAACAAAATGCTGTAAAACACTCTAAATACACGTTTTTCGTGTAGAAAACACATTTTGAAGCAATTCGGAGACAAAATGTGAAAAATAGTTTTTTCAACAGAAATCGTCGTCATATTCTGCCATAAGTCAGCATATTCCATTCACACATAAGAAAAAACACGTGTCCAAAGATTTTACTCAAAAATGCTTTTTACACCAAAAAGCATTTTTGAGTAAAATCTTTGGACACGTGTTTTTTCTTATGTGTGAATGGAATATGCTGACTTATGGCAGAATATGACAGATTATACTGTATTTTAGTGTATACAAGCTTTTGAAGGGATTCCGTGGTGCCCTTTTCAACCCAGTGAGACCTTAAACAAAATGCTGTAAAACACTCTAAATACACGTTTTTCGTGTAGAAAACACATTTTGAAGCAATTCGGAGACAAAATGTGAAAAATAGTTTTTTCATCAGAAATCGTCGTTTTGCGGTGTAAAAAGCATTTTTGAGTAAAATCTTTGGACACGTGTTTTTTCTTATGTGTGAATGGAATATGCTGACTTATGGCAGAATATGACAGAGTATACTGTATTTTAGTGTACACAAGCTTTTGAAGGGATTCCGTGGTGCCCTTTTCAACCCAGTGAGACCTTAAACAAAATGCTGTAAAACACTCTAAATACACGTTTTTCGTGTAGAAACACATTTTGAAGCAATTCGGAGACAAAATGTGAAAAATAGTTTTTTCATCAGAAATCGTCGTTTTGCGGTGTAAAAAGCATTTTTGAGTAAAATCTTTGGACACTTGTTTTTTCTTATGTGTGAATGGAATATGCTGACTTATGGCAGAATATGACAGATTATACTGTATTTTAGTGTATACAAGCTTTTGAAGGGATTCCGGTGGTGCCCTTTTCAACCCAGTGAGACCTTAAACAAAATGCTGTAAAACACTCTAAATACACGTTTTTCGTGTAGAAACACATTTTGAAGCAATTCGGAGACAAAATGTGAAAAATAGTTTTTTCATCAGAAATCGTCGTTTTGCGGTGTAAAAAGCATTTTTGAGTAAAATCTTTGGACACGTGTTTTTTCATATGTGTGAATGGAATATGCTGACTTATGGCAGAATATGACAGATTATACTGTATTTTAGTGTATACAAGCTTTTGAAGGGATACCGTGGGGCCCTTTTCAACCCAGTGAGACAAACAAAATGCTGTAAAACACTCTAAATACACGTTTTTGTTGTAAAAAACACATTTTGAAGCAATTCGGAGACAAAATGTGAAAAATAGTTTTTTCATCAGAAATCGTCGTTTTGCGGTGTAAAAAGCATTTTTGAGTAAAATCTTTGGACACGTGTTTTTTCTTATGTGTGAATGGAATATGCTGACTTATGGCAGAATATGACAGATTATACTGTATTTTAGTGTATACAAGCTTTTAAAGGGATTCTGTGGTGCCCTTTTCAACCCAGTGAGACCTTAAACAAAATGCTGTAAAACACTCTAAATACACATTTTTTGTGTAGAAAACACATTTTGAAGCAATTCGGAGACAAAATGTGAAAAATAGTTTTTTCATCAGAAATCGTCGTTTTGCGGTGTAAAAAGCATTTTTGAGTAAAATCTTTGGACACGTGTTTTTTCTTATGTGTGAATGGAATATGCTGACTTATGGCAGAATATGACAGATTATACTGTATTTTAGTGTATACAAGCTTTTGAAGGGATTCCGTGGGGCCCTTTTCAACCCAGTGAGACCTTAAACAAAATGCTGTAAAACACTCTAAATACACGTTTTTCGTGTAGAAAACACATTTTGAAGCAATTCGGAGACAAAATGTGAAAAATAGTTTTTTCATCAGAAATCGTCGTTTTGCGGTGTAAAAAGCATTTTTGAGTAAAATCTTTGGACACGTGTTTTTTCTTATGTGTGAATGGAATATGCTGACTTATGGCAGAATATGACAGATTATACTGTATTTTAGTGTATACAAGCTTTTGAAGGGATTCCGTGGTGCCCTTTTCAACCCAGTGAGACCTTAAACAAAATGCTGTAAAACACTCTAAATACACGTTTTTCGTGTAGAAAACACATTTTGAAGCAATTCGGAGACAAAATGTGAAAAATAGTTTTTTCATCAGAAATCGTCGTTTTGCGGTGTAAAAAGCATTTTTGAGTAAAATCTTTGGACACGTGTTTTTTCTTATGTGTGAATGGAATATGCTGACTTATGGCAGAATATGACAGATTATACTGTATTTTAGTGTATACAAGCTTTTGAAGGGATTCCGTGGTGCCCTTTTCAACCCAGTGAGACCTTAAACAAAATGCTGTAAAACACTCTAAATACACGTTTTTCGTGTAGAAAACACATTTTGAAGCAATTCGGAGACAAAATGTGAAAAATAGTTTTTTCATCAGAATTCGTCGTTTTGCGGTGTAAAAAGCATTTTTGAGTAAAATCTTTGGACACGTGTTTTTTCTTATGTGTGAATGGAATATGCTGACTTATGGCAGAATATGACAGATTATACTGTATTTTAGTGTATACAAGCTTTTGAAGGGATTCCGTGGTGCCCTTTTCAACCCAGTGAGACCTTAAACAAAATGCTGTAAAACACTCTAAATACACGTTTTTCGTGTAGAAAACACATTTTGAACCAATTCGGAGACAAAATGTGAAAAATAGTTTTTTCATCAGAAATCGTCGTTTTGCGGTGTAAAAAGCATTTTTGAGTAAAATCTTTGGACACGTGTTTTTTCTTATGTGTGAATGGAATATGCTGACTTATGGCAGAATATGACAGATTATACTGTATTTTAGTGTATACAAGCTTTTGAAGGGATTCCGTGGGGCCCTTTTCAACCCAGTGAGACCTTAAACAAAATGCTGTAAAACACTCTAAATACACGTTTTTCGTGTAGAAAACACATTTTGAAGCAATTCGGAGACAAAATGTGAAAAATAGTTTTTTCATCAGAAATCGTCGTCATATTCTGCCATAAGTCAGCATATTCCATTCACACATAAGAAAAAACACGTGTCCAAAGATTTTACTCAAAAATGCTTTTTACACCAAAAAGCATTTTTGAGTAAAATCTTTGGACACGTGTTTTTTCTTATGTGTGAATGGAATATGCTGACTTATGGCAGAATATGACAGATTATACTGTATTTTAGTGTATACAAGCTTTTGAAGGGATTCCGTGGTGCCCTTTTCAACCCAGTGAGACCTTAAACAAAATGCTGTAAAACACTCTAAATACACGTTTTTCGTGTAGAAAACACATTTTGAAGCAATTCGGAGACAAAATGTGAAAAATAGTTTTTTCATCAGAAATTGTCGTTTTGCGGTGTAAAAAGCATTTTTGAGTAAAATCTTTGGACACGTGTTTTTTCTTATGTGTGAATGGAATATGCTGACTTATGGCAGAATATGACAGATTATACTGTATTTTAGTGTATACAAGCTTTTGAAGGGATTCCGTGGTGCCCTTTTCAACCCAGTGAGACCTTAAACAAAATGCTGTAAAACACTCTAAATACACGTTTTTCGTGTAGAAACACATTTTGAAGCAATTCGGAGACAAAATGTGAAAAATAGTTTTTTCATCAGAAATCGTCGTTTTGCGGTGTAAAAAGCATTTTTGAGTAAAATCTTTGGACACGTGTTTTTTCTTATGTGTGAATGGAATATGCTGACTTATGGCAGAATATGACAGATTATACTGTATTTTAGAGTATACAAGCTTTTGAAGGGATTCCGTGGTGCCCTTTTCAACCCAGTGAGACCTTAAACAAAATGCTGTAAAACACTCTAAATACACGTTTTTCGTGTAGAAAACACATTTTGAAGCAATTCGGAGACAAAATGTGAAAAATAGTTTTTTCATCAGAAATCGTCGTTTTGCGGTGTAAAAAGCATTTTTGGGTAAATTTTTGGACACGTGTTTTTTCTTATGTGTGAATGGAATATGCTGACTTATGGCAGAATATGACAGATTATACTGTATTTTAGTGTATACAAGCTTTTGAAGGGATTATGTGGTTCCCTTTTCAACCCAGTGAGACCTTAATCAAAATGCTGTAAAACACTCTAAATACACGTTTTTCGTGTAGAAAACACATTTTGAAGTAATTCGGAGACAAAATGTGAAAAATAGTTTTTTCATCAGAAATCGTCGTTTTGCGGTGTAAAAAGCATTTTTGAGTAAAATCTTTGGACACGTGTTTTTTCTTATGGGTGAATGGAATATGCTGACTTATGGCAGAATATGACAGATTATACTGTATTTTAGTGTATACAAGCTTTTGAAGGGATTCCGTGGTGCCCTTTTCAACCCAGTGAGACCTTAAACAAAATGCTGTAAAACACTCTAAATACACGTTTTTCGTGTAGAAAACACATTTTGAAGCAATTCGGTTCGGAGACAAAATGTGAAAAATAGTTTTTTTCATCAGAAATCGTCGTTTTGCGGTGTTAAAATCTTTGGACACGTGTTTTTTCTTATGTGTGAATGGAATATTCTGACTTATGGCAGAATATGACAGATTATACTGTATTTTAGTGTATACAAGCTTTTGAAGGGATTC
This sequence comes from Ophonus ardosiacus, assembly GCA_943142095.1. NCBI lineage: Eukaryota > Metazoa > Arthropoda > Insecta > Coleoptera > Carabidae > Ophonus > Ophonus ardosiacus. The sequence continues at coordinate 7,723 of CALPBS010000021.1, read as the reverse complement.
CGTGGGGCCCTTTTCAACCCAGTGAGACAAACAAAATGCTGTAAAACACTCTAAATACACGTTTTTCGTGTAGAAAACACATTTTGAAGCAATTCGGAGACAAAATGTGAAAAATAGTTTTTTCATCAGAAATCGTCGTTTTGCGGTGTAAAAAGCATTTTTGGGTAAAATCTTTGGACACGTGTTTTTTCTTATGTGTGAATGGAATATGCTGACTTATGGCAGAATATGACAAATTATACTGTATTTTAGTGTATACAAGCTTTTGAAGGGATTCCGTGGTGCCCTTTTCAACCCCGTGAGAACTTAAACAAAATGCTGTAAAACACTCTAAATACACGTTTTTCTTGTAGAAAACACATTTTGAAGGAATTCGCAGACAAAATGTGAAAAATAGTTTTTTCATCAGAAATCGTCGTTTTGCGGTGTAAAAAACATTTTTGAGTAAAATCTTTGGACACGTGTTTTTTCTTATGTGTGTATGGAATATGCTGACTTATAGCAGAATATGACAGATTATACTGTATTTTAGTGTATACAAGCTTTTGAAGGGATTCCGTGGGGCCCTTTTCAACCCAGTGAGACCTTAAACAAAATGCTATAAAACACTCTAAATACACGTTTTTCGTGTAGAAAACACATTTTGAAGCAATTCGGAGACAAAATGTGAAAAATAGTTTTTTCATCAGAAATCGTCGTTTTGCGGTGTAAAAAGCATTTTTGAGTAAAATCTTTGGACACGTGTTTTTTTTTATGTGTGAATGGAATATGCTGACTTATGACAGAATATGACAGTTTATACTGTATTTTAGTGTATACAAGCTTTTGACGGGATTCCGTGGGGCCCTTTTCAACCCAGTGAGACAAACAAAATGCTGTAAAACACTCTAAATACACGTTTTTCGTGTAGAAAACACATTTTGAAGCAATTCGGAGACAAAATGTGAAAAATAGTTTTTTCATCAGAAATCGTCGTTTTGCGGTGTAAAAAGCATTTTTGAGTAAAATCTTTGGACACGTGTTTTTTCTTATGTGTGAATGGAATATGCTGACTTATGGCAGAATAAGACAGATTATACTGTATTTTAGTGTATACAAGCTTTTGAAGGGATTCCGTGGTGCCCTTTTCAACCCAGTGAGACCTTAAACAAAATGCTGTAAAACACTCTAAATACACGTTTTTCGTGTAGAAAACACATTTTGAAGCAATTCGGAGACAAAATGTGAAAAATAGTTTTTTCATCAGAAATCGTCGTTTTGCGGTGTAAAAAGCATTTTTGAGTAAAATCTTTGGACACGTGTTTTTTCTTATGTGTGAATGGAATATGCTGACTTATGGCAGAATATGACAGATTATACTGTATTTTAGTGTATACAAGCTTTTGAAGGGATTCCGTGGTGCCCTTTTCAACCCAGTGAGACCTTAAACAAAATGCTGTAAAACACTCTAAATACACGTTTTTCGTGTAAAAAACACATTTTGAAGCAATTCGGAGACAAAATGTGAAAAATAGTTTTTTCATCAGAAATCGTCGTTTTGCGGTGTAAAAAGCATTTTTGAGTAAAATCTTTGGACACGTGTTTTTTCTTATGTGTGAATGGAATATGCTGACTTATGGCAGAATATGACAGATTATACTGTATTTTAGTGTATACAAGCTTTTGAAGGGATTCCGTGGGGCCCTTTTCAACCCAGTGAGACCTTAAACAAAATGCTGTAAAACACTCTAAATACACGTTTTTCGTGTAGAAAACACATTTTGAAGCAATTCGGAGACAAAATGTGAAAAATAGTTTTTTCATCAGAAATCGTCGTTTTGCGGTGTAAAAAGCATTTTTGAGTAAAATCTTTGGACACGTGTTTTTTCTTATGTGTGAATGGAATATGCTGACTTATGGCAGAATATGACAGATTATACTGTATTTTAGTGTATACAAGCTTTTGAAGGGATTCCGTGGTGCCCTTTTCAACCCAGTGAGACCTTAAACAAAATGCTGTAAAACACTCTAAATACACGTTTTTCGTGTAGAAAACACATTTTGAAGCAATTCGGAGACAAAATGTGAAAAATAATTTTTTCATCAGAAATCGTCGTTTTACGGTGTAAAAAGCATTTTTGAGTAAAATCTTTGGACACGTGTTTTTTCTTATGTGTGAATGGAATATGCTGACTTATGGCAGAATATGACAGATTATACTGTATTTTAGTGTATACAAGCTTTTGAAGAGATTCCGTGGTGCCCTTTTCAACCCAGTGAGACCTTAAACAAAATGCTGTAAAACACTCTAAATACACGTTTTTCGTGTAGAAAACACATTTTGAAGCAATTCGGAGACAAAATGTGAAAAATAGTATTTTCATCAGAAATCGTCGTTTTGCGGTGTAAAAAGCATTTTTGAGTAAAATTTTTTGGACACGTGTTTTTTCTTATGTGTGAATGGAATATGCTGACTTATGGCAGAATATGACAGATTATACTGTATTTTAGTGTATACAAGCTTTTGAAGGGATTCCGTGGGGCCCTTTTTAACCCAGTGAGACCTTAAACAAAATGCTGTAAAACTCTCTAAATACACGTTTTTCGTGTAGAAAACACATTTTGAAGCAATTCGGAGACAAAATGAGAAAAATAGTTTTTTCATCAGAAATCGTCGTTTTGCGGTGTAAAAAGCATTTTTGAGTAAAATCTTTGGACACGTGTTTTTTCTTATGTGTGAATGGAATATGCTGACTTATGGCAGAATATGACAGATTATACTGTATTTTAGTGTATACAAGCTTTTGAAGGGATTCCGTGGTGCCCTTTTCAACCCAGTGAGACCTTAAACAAAATGCTGTAAAACACTCTAAATACACGTTTTTCGTGTAGAAAACACATTTTGAAGCAATTCGGAGACAAAATGTGAAAAATAGTTTTTTCATCAGAAATCATCGTTTTGCGGTGTAAAAAGCATTTTTGAGTAAAATCTTTGGACTCGTGTTTTTTCTTATGTGTGAATGGAATATGCTGACTTATGGCAGAATATGACAGATTATACTGTATTTTAGTGTATACAAGCTTTTGAAGGGATTCCGTGGTGCCCTTTTCAACCCAGTGAGACCTTAAACAAAATGCTGTAAAACACTCTAAATACACGTTTTTCGTGTAGTAAACACATTTTGAAGTAATTCGGAGACAAAATGTGAAAAATAGTTTTTTCATCAGAAATCGTCGTTTTGCGGTGTAAAAAGCATTTTTGAGTAAAATCTTTGGACACGTGTTTTTTCTTATGTGTGAATGGAATATGCTGACTCATGGCAGAATATGACAGATTATACTGTATTTTAGTGTATACAAGCTTTTGAAGGGATTCCGTGGTGCCCTTTTCAACCCAGTGAGACCTTAAACAAAATGCTGTAAAACACTCTAAATACACGTTTTTCGTGTAGAAAACACATTTTGAAGCAATTCGGAGACAAAATGTGAAAAAATAGTTTTTTTCATCAGAAATCGTCGTTTTTGCGGTGTAAAAAGCATTTTTGAGTAAAATCTTTGGACAAGTGTTTTTTCTTATGTGTGAATGGAATATGCTGACTTATGGCAGAATATGACAGATTATACTGTATTTTAGTGTATACAAGCTTTTGAAGGGATACCGTGGGGCCCTTTTCAACCCAGTGAGACAAACAAAATGCTGTAAAACACTCTAAATACACGTTTTTGTTGTAAAAAACACATTTTGAAGCAATTCGGAGACAAAATGTGAAAAATAGTTTTTTTCATCAGAAATCGTCGTTTTGCGGTGTAAAAAGCATTTTTGAGTAAAATCTTTGGACACGTGTTTTTTCTTATGTGTGAATGGAATATGCTGACTTATGGCAGAATATGACAGATTATACTGTATTTTAGTGTATACAAGCTTTTGAAGGGATTCTGTGGTGCCCTTTTCAACCCAGTGAGACCTTAAACAAAATGCTGTAAAACACTCTAAATACACATTTTTTGTGTAGAAAACACATTTTGAAGCAATTCGGAGACAAAATGTGAAAAATAGTTTTTTCATCAGAAATCGTCGTTTTGCGGTGTAAAATGCATTTTTGAGTAAAATCTTTGGACACGTGTTTTTTCTTATGTGTGAATGGAATATGCTGACTTATGGCAGAATATGACAGATTATACTGTATTTTAGTGTATACAAGCTTTTGAAGGGATTCCGTGGGGCCCTTTTCAACCCAGTGAGACCTTAAACAAAATGCTGTAAAACACTCTAAATACACGTTTTTCGTGTAGAAAACACATTTTGAAGCAATTCGGAGACAAAATGTGAAAAATAGTTTTTTCATCAGAAATCGTCGTTTTGCGGTGTAAAAAGCATTTTTGAGTAAAATCTTTGGACACGTGTTTTTTCTTATGTGTGAATGGAATATGCTGACTTATGGCAGAATATGACAGATTATACTGTATTTTAGTGTATACAAGCTTTTGAAGGGATTCCGTGGTGCCCTTTTCAACCCAGTGAGACCTTAAACAAAATGCTGTAAAACACTCTAAATACACGTTTTTCGTGTAGAAAACACATTTTGAAGCAATTCGGAGACAAAATGTGAAAAATAGTTTTTTCATCAGAAATCGTCGTTTTGCGGTGTAAAAAGCATTTTTGAGTAAAATCTTTGGACACGTGTTTTTTCTTATGTGTGAATGGAATATGCTGACTTATGGCAGAATATGACAGATTATACTGTATTTTAGTGTATACAAGCTTTTGAAGGGATTCCGTGGTGCCCTTTTCAACCCAGTGAGACCTTAAACAAAATGCTGTAAAACACTCTAAATACACGTTTTTCGTGTAGAAAAACACATTTTGAAGCAATTCGGAGACAAAATGTGAAAAATAGTTTTTTCATCAGAATTCGTCGTTTTGCGGTGTAAAAAGCATTTTTGAGTAAAATCTTTGGACACGTGTTTTTTCTTATGTGTGAATGGAATATGCTGACTTATGGCAGAATATGACAGATTATACTGTATTTTAGTGTATACAAGCTTTTGAAGGGATTCCGTGGTGCCCTTTTCAACCCAGTGAGACCTTAAACAAAATGCTTTAAAACACTCTAAATACACGTTTTTCATGTAGAAAACACATTTTGAATTAATTCGGAGACAAAATGTGAAAAATAGTTTTTTCATCAGAAATCGTCGTTTTGCGGTGTAAAAAGCATTTTTGAGTAAAATCTTTGGCACGTGTTTTTTTCTTATGTGTCAATGGAATATGCTGACTTATGGCAGAATATGACAGATAATACAGTATTTTAGTGTATACAAGCTTTTGAAGGGATTCCGTGGGGCCCTTTTCAACCCAGTGAGACCTTAAACAAAATGCTGTAAAACACTCTAAATACACGTTTTTCGTGTAGAAAACACATTTTGAAGCAATTCGGAGACAAAATGTGAAAAATAGTTTTTTTCATCAGAAATCGTCGTTTTGCGGTGTAAAAAGCATTTTGAGTAAAATCTTTGGACACGTGTTTTTTTCTTATGTGTGAATGGAATATGCTGACTTATGGCAGAATATGACAGATTATACTGTATTTTAGTGTATACAAGCTTTTGAAGGGATTCCGTGGTGCCCTTTTCAACCCAGTGAGACCTTAAACAAAATGCTGTAAAACACTCTAAATATACGTTTTTCGTGTAGAAAACACATTTTGAAGCAATTCGGAGACAAAATGTGAAAAATAGTTTTTTCATCAGAAATCGTCGTTTTGCGGTGTAAAAAGCATTTTTGAGTAAAATCTTTGGACACGTGTTTTTTCATATGTGTGAATGGAATATGCTGACTTATGGCAGAATATGACAGATTATACTGTATTTTAGTGTATACAAGCTTTTGAAGGGATTCCGTGGTGCCCTTTTCAACCCAGTGAGACCTTAAACAAAATGCTGTAAAACACTCTAAATACACGTTTTTCGTGTAGAAAACACATTTTGAAGCAATTCGGAGACAAAATGTGAAAAATAGTTTTTTCATCAGAAATCGTCGTTTTGCGGTGTAAAAAGCATTTTTGAGCAAAATCTTTGGACACGTGTTTTTTCTTATGTGTGAATGGAATATGCTGACTTATGGCAGAATATGACAGATTATACTGTATTTTAGTGTATACAAGCTTTTGAAGGGATTCCGTGGTGCCCTTTTCAACCCAGTGAGCCCTTAAACAAAATGCTGTAAAACACTCTAAATACACGTTTTTCGTGTAGAAAACACATTTTGAAGCAATTCGGAGACAAAATGTGAAAAATAGTTTTTTCATCAGAATCGTCGTTTTGCGGTGTAAAAAGCATTTTTGAGCAAAATCTTTGGACACGTGTTTTTTACTTATGTGTGAATGGAATATGCTGACTTATGGCAGAATATGACAGATTATACTGTATTTTAGTGTATACAAGCTTTTGAAGGGATTCCGTGGTGCCCTTTTCAACCCAGTGAGCCCTTAAACAAAATGCTGTAAAACACTCTAAATACACGTTTTTCGTGTAGAAAACACATTTTGAAGCAATTCGGAGACAAAATGTGAAAAATAGTTTTTTCATCAGAAATCGTCGTTTTGCGGTGTAAAAAGCATTTTTGAGTAAAATTTTTGGACACGTGTTTTTTCATATGTGTGAATGGAATATGCTGACTTATGGCAGAATATGACAGATTATACTGTATTTTAGTGTATACAAGCTTTTGAAGGGATTCCGTGGTGCCCTTTTCAACCCAGTGAGACCTTAAACAAAATGCTGTAAAACACTCTAACTACACGTTTTTCGTGTAGAAAACACATTTTGAAGCAATTCGGAGACAAAATGTGAAAAATAGTTTTTTCATCAGAAATCGTCGTTTTGCGGTGTAAAAAGCATTTTTGAGTAAAATCTTTGGACACGTGTTTTTTCATATGTGTGAATGGAATATGCTGACTTATGGCAGAATATGACAGATTATACTGTATTTTAGTGTATACAAGCTTTTGAAGGGATTCCGTGGTGCCCTTTTCAACCCAGTGAGCCCTTAAACAAAATGCTGTAAAACACTCTAAATACACGTTTTTCGTGTAGAAAACACATTTTGAAGCAATTCGGAGACAAAATGTGAAAAATAGTTTTTTCATCAGAAATCGTCGTTTTGCGGTGTAAAAAGCATTTTTGAGTAAAATCTTTGGACACGTGTTTTTTCTTATGTGTGAATGGAATATGCTGACTTATGGCAGAATATGACAGATTATACTGTATTTTAGTGTATACAAGCTTTTGAAGGGATTCCGTGGTGCCCTTTTCAACCCAGTGAGCCCTTAAACAAAATGCTGTAAAACACTCTAAATACACGTTTTTCGTGTAGAAAACACATTTTGAAGCAATTCGGAGACAAAATGTGAAAAATAGTTTTTTTCATCAGAAATCGTCGTTTTGCGGTGTAAAAAGCATTTTTGAGTAAAATCTTTGGACTCGTGTTTTTTCATATGTGTGAATGGAATATGCTGACTTATGGCAGAATATGACAGATTATACTGTATTTTAGTGTATACAAGCTTTTAAAGGGATTCCGTGGTGCCCCTTCAACCCAGTGAGCCCTTAAACAAAATGCTGTAAAACACTCTAAATACACGTTTTTCGTGTAGAAAACACATTTTGAAGCAATTCGGAGACAAAATGTGAAAAATAGTTTTTTTCATCAGAAATCGTCGTTTTGCGGTGTAAAAAGCATTTT
>CALPBS010000020.1:0-25922 GCA_943142095.1 Ophonus ardosiacus | reverse complement strand
AATAATAATAATAATAATAATAATAATAATAATAATAATAATAATAATAATAATAATAATAATAATAATAATAGTAATAATAATAATAATAATAATAATAATAATAATAAGTACCCTCAAATATTTATACACATGTATAATGCCTGTTACTGAGGGCCTGGGTTGCCGGGAGTGTGCCCTGGGCAGGGCCGTGGCTGGCAGCGAGCTCGAACGCGTGGCGGCACCGGGCGTAGCACAGGCAACGTCTCGCAACCGCCGTCTATACGGCGGCAGGCCGGGGTAGTGGAAGACCCTGACCTCCTACGTACTTTTTGCCCTAAAGTTAAAAGTTACATATTATTGTAGGAAATTTTCCTACAAATTTGAAGGTGTTATTCTTAATGCCCTATCTCATTGCGAAAACTCAAAAATCCATATTTTCCCAAAACAATACAAATTTTCAATTTTAAAACTTTTTTCACTTTTACTTATCATATCTTCTGTATAAATTGAGATATTTGTGCCGCTTTCTCACTAAATCATTTTCTCAAGATTTCTGCGACTTCTGGATTAAAAAAATACTAATATTACTAATAGAATTTTTTTTAGTAAATAAATTTTGAAAGGGGAAACGTCATTTTTTCTTTTTATAGTAAAAATATTAAGCAGCGACAAACTTTTCGTCCTTAAGAGATAGGTACCAACATACAGCGAGTAAAATTTTAGAGAAAGGATCATAGAAGTTTTTTCTCTTGAAATTTTTTTTTGTAAAATGCACCAGTTTCGTAATATTTGAAGTTAAAGTTTTCCATTGTAAATTCCCACGCGCTCAGCGCGTTGTACTGATGCTTGATGCATACTAACCCTACGCTTGGAATGCAAGCTAAAGTTTGCAGTTATAATAAAAAACAAATATTTGATGTCCTATTTTATAAGCAAAATAAAATAATTATGTATATCCTTTTTTTTTTTTTGTTTTGGGTAATTTTAATTTCTACTTTTTTTTTTACTGTAGCAAATTCTATTCTTTCGTAACTTTTGTATTTGCAAATTACGTTATGTATACTTGTCTGTATTACTTTTTCAAAACACTGACGAGAAATTTACCCTTTAATAATTACTTGTTTCAATAATTTGCTTTAATATTAATTACAACAATGAATTACGTGATTTCAAGAAGACAATTCTTTATTACATGAATGAAAATTTTATTGCAATAGAAAAAATAAATTAATTACAACAATGTAATCGATTGATTACAACAATTAAACTGTTATTAATTTTTTGGAAAAGTAGAGGTAAATGGTCCGGAGAGGTGGTTTTCCAATAAATAACTAATTTTACGTTTGCTCCAAATAATAATAATAATAATAATAATAATAATAATAATAATAATAATAATAATAATAATAATAATAATAATAATAATAGTAATAATAATAATAATAATAATAATAATAAAAATAATAATAATAATAATAATAATAATAATAAAAATAATAATAATAATAATAATAATAATAATTATAATAATAATAATAATTACCCTCAAATATTTATACACATGTATAATGCCTGTTACTGAGGGCCTGGGTTGCCGGGAGTGTGCCCTGGGCAGGGCCGTGGCTGGCAGCGGGCTCGAACGCGTGGCGGCACCGGGCGTAGCACAGGCAACGTCTCGCAACCGCCGTCTATACGGCGGCAGGCCGGGGTTGTGGAAGACCCTGACCTCCTACGTACTTTTTGCCCTAAAGTTAAAAGTTACATATTATTATAGAAAATTTTCCTACAAATTTGAAGGTGTTATTCTTAATGCCCTATCTCATTGCGAAAACTCAAAAATCCATATTTTCCAAAAACAATACAAATTTTCAATTTTAAAACTTTTTTCACTTTTACTTATCATATCTTCTGTATAAATTGAGATATTTGTGCCGCTTTCTCACTAAATAATTTTCTCAAGATTTCTGCGACTTCTGGATTAAAAAAATACTAAATATTACTAATAAAATTTTTTTTAGTAAATAAATTTTGAAAGGGGAAACGTCATTTTTTCTTTTTATATTAAAAATTTTAAGCAGCGACAAACTTTTCGTCCTTAAGAGATAGGTACCAACATACAGCGAGTAAAATTTAGAGAAAGGATCATAGAAGTTTCTTCTCTTGAAATTTTTTTTTGTAAAATGCACCAGTTTCGTAATATTTGAAGTTAAAGTTTTCCGTTGTAAATTCCCACGCGCTCAGCGCGTTGTACTGATGCTTGATGCATACTAACCCTACGCTTGGAATGCAAGCTAAAGTTTGCAGTTATAATAAAAAACAAATATTTTATTTCTTTTTTTTATAAGCAAAATAAAATAATTATGTATATCCTTTTTTTTTTTGTTTTGGGTAATTTTAATTTCTACTTTTTTTTACTAGCAAATTCTATTCCTTTCGTAACTTTTGTATTTGCAAATTACGTTATGAATACTTGTCTGTATTACTTTTTCAAAACACTGACGAGAAATTTACCCTTTAATAATTACTTGTTTCAATAATTTGCTTTAATATTAATTACAACAATGAATTACGTGATTTCAAGAAGACAATTCTTTATTAAATGAATGAAAATTTGATTGCAATAGAAAAAATAAATTAATTACAACAATGTAATCGATTGATTACAACAATTAAACTGTTATTAATTTTTTGGAAAAGTAGAGGTAAATGGTCCGGAGAGGTGGTTTTCCAATAAATAACTAATTTTACGTTTTGCTCCAAATAATAATAATAATAATAATAATAATAATAATAATAATAATAATAATAATAATAATAATAATAATTACCCTCAAATATTTATACACATGTATAATGCCTGTTACTGAGGGCCTGGGTTGCCGGGAGTGTGCCCTGGGCAGGGCCGTGGCTGGCAGCGGGCTCGAACGCGTGGCGGCACCGGGCGTAGCACAGGCAACGTCTCGCAACCGCCGTCTATACGGCGGCAGGCCGGGGTAGTGGAAGACCCTGACCTCCTACGTACTTTTTGCCCTAAAGTTAAAAGTTACATATTATTATAGGAAATTTTCCTACAAATTTGAAGGTGTTATTCTTAATAATAATAATAATAATAATAATAATAATAATAATAATTATAATAATATTAATAATAATAATAATAATAATAATAATAATAATAATAATAATAATAATAATAATAATAATAATAATAATAATAATAGTAATAATAATAATAATAATAATAGTAATAATAATAATAATAATAATAATAATAATAGTAATAATAATAATAATAATAATAATAATAATAATAACAATAATAACAATAATAATAATAATAATAATAATAATAATAATAATAATAACAATAATAATAACAATAATAATAATAATAATAACAATAATAATAACAATAATAACAATAATAATAATAATAATAATAATAATAATAATAATAATAATTACTAAAGAGCGGATTCAATGCAATTGCATATATTGTTTTTATTAGGCATATCAACAAAATCTTTTCATATGTCCACGTTTCATTACAAGTTAATGCCAAATAACAAATAAAAAAAATGCATATTTTGCATATATTTATATTTTACTGCATATTTTTTTAAATTTTGCATAAATGCATATTTGGTGCATATAAGTGCATATTTTAATACTTTTTAAAAATAAAAATTAATTTTGACAAAAAATTCTTTTGCTTTTTCATTTTAAAAATATTCGTTCTTGATTTATTCTTAGACTACAATAGTATGTCGTTGAAATCCAGCGGGAATTACAAATCTTGAAAATAGGCTTTAGATATCAATTGCATTTTGAAGAATTTTATTTTGAACCGTACGAAGAGACAAATTTAAATAATTCATCTATAAAGTGTAAATACATTTTTTTATGTAATTAAATAATTTTTCTTATAAAGCAACTTTTATTACACTATGATATTATAATATATTTTAAATACATAAAATATGAATATGTAACAAAATAACATTAAACTTTCTAGTTTTCAACTTATTTAAATTTGGCGCTACATACGGTTCGCTATAAACTTTTTGAAAACGTAGTTAAGAAACCGGAAGCCCACTTTCAAGATTTGTATCCCACTCGCTTTTGACGTTAAAACTTTCACTGTGTATTATTTACGTATGACGTTTGCAAGAATATTTTCCCACAAAACTGCAAGTAGTGTAAAGCTGTTATCTACAATAGTTTTGCCCAGTGGCGTATTATCGCAGAAGCCCAAGAAGCCCGGGCTTCTGGCCCAAAATTATAGGGGGCGCAAAATTATGATAGGAATTAAAAAAAAATTACGACACTGAATATTTTTGCCATTGCCAAAACAAGAAAAATTATATTTTTGTCATTATACTATTTTAATTAAAAATAAAAGTTTAGTTTCAATGTTTGCTGAATTTTATTAATATGCTGAATTTTTCGAATCATTGTTATTACTCTTTTATGACAGTTGTTATATTTAATTACTAGTTATAATTATAGGTTTCTTACTAGAAAATTTCAAATATTTGTTTTTTCATTCTTTTGGGAGAGAGGCGGAGGTTGTATGGAGGGCGCAAAAAAATGAAGGGCTTCTGGCGTCAAAATACCTTAATACGCCACGGGTTTTGCCACTATAATTTTGCCTACATTCTGTCATTATTTCCCCTTCCTTTCATTATAATTTTTGACGACAGATAGCAGTATGTTCGTCCTAATAGTCAGCGATGCTTATAAAATAGTTTCTTATTTTTCTCGAAGTCCGTAGGAAAAATAACTTACTATGGTTAAACTTTTAACACATGACTAAACAGATAACTAAACTTTTTATGTACCTAACTAATGTTTTCAAGAAAAGACTGCATATAAAAATGGAAAGAGGATAAAGATTATAGAAAATATGAGTACCATTTTTAAAGCCCACTGATCAATTTTTTGCATATTTTTTCAAATATGCATATTTACAGATTTTCTTGCATATATGGTGCATATTTTGATGATTTTTTTGTGCATATTGCATGCATATTTTGATACTTTTTTACTGCATATAATCCGCTCTTTAATAATTACCCTCAAATATTTATACACATGTATAATGCCTTTTACTGCGGGCCTGGGATGCCGGGAGTGTGCCCTGGGCAGGGCCGTGGCTGGCAGCGGGCTCGAACGCGTGGCGGCACCGGGCGTAGCACAGGCAACGTCTCGCAACCGCCGTCTATACGGCGGCAGGCCGGGGTAGTGGAAGACCCTGACCTCCTACGTACTTTTTGCCCTAAAGTTAAAAGTTACATATTATTATAGGAAATTTTCCTACAAATTTGAAGGTGTTATTCTTAATAATAATAATAATAATAATAATAATAATAATAATAATAATAATAATAATAATAATAATAATAATAATAATAATAAATAATAATAATAATAATAATAATAATAATAATAATAATAATAATAATAATAATAATAATAATAATAATAATAATAATAATAATAATAATAATAATAATAATAATAATAATAATAATAATAATAATAATAATAATAATAATAATAATAATAATAATAATAATAATAATAATAATAATAAGTATAAATAAAATAAAAAATAAAAAGTGAAGAAAAACTTAGAAAACTCCTGAAGCAAACAGAAACATACAGTCAGGATGTAAAAATGGAATTTGGAGTGGATAAATGTAAGATGAATGGTATAAAAAAAGGAAAATGGGAAAAGGTAAACGAATACGAAATTGTAAGTCAACCAGACAACTGTATAGAAAGCATGGACAAAGATGACACCTACAAATATCTTGGAATGAAACAAAACATTAATACAGCACATAAAGAAATGAAAGAAGAACTTACGTCCAAGATGATGCACAGAACAAAATCAATATTAAAAAGTAAACTGTCCGCCAGAAATAAAGTAAGAGCTGTCAACACCTTTGCAATCCCAGTTGTATCATACAGTTTCGGTACACTCAAATGGTCTAACACAGACCTTCAAGAACTAAATAGAAAACTGAGGGTAGCTTTCACCAGACACAGAGATCACCATCCAAGAAGTTCCGTAGAAAGGTTTCATTTGCCAAGAACAAAAGGCGGAAGAGGTGTTATAGATTTGCAAAATGCCTACTACAAACAGGTCAAACATCTACAAGAATACTTTAGAAATAAAAGTAAAACACACCACCCTTACCTCGAGCTCCTACACACAGACAGAAACTTAACACCTTTGAAATTGAGCGACGAAGAATTCGACCCGGCAGAATTTATAACTACTGACGACGATAAAATCAATAAGTGGAAATCTAAAGAACGCCATGGAACATACATTTATAATATTACAAAAGAAGAAATAGACTTTAAAGCTACACAATCCTGGCTGTTAAACACGAACATCTTCTCTGAAACAGAAGGTTTCCTAATATCAATACAAGATCGTGTTGTACCTACTAAGAAATAATAAAAGAAACAAATACGATAGATATATGTAGAATGTGTCTACAAACAGAGGAAACAATAGAGCACATTATCAGCGGATGCAAAACATTAACACCTAGTGCATACACGAGAAGACATAACAACGTTGCTAAACAAATACACCAAATATTAGCAAAAAGAATAGACGAGGAAATTGAGAGCAAACCTTACTACAATTATGCACCTCTCAATGTTGTTGATAATGAGAAAGGGAAACTCTACTGGGATAGAGAAATTATTACAGACCATCATATCAGGCATAACAGACCAGACATAGTCTACCATGACAAGACAGAAAACAAATTATTCTTAGTAGACATAGCTGTACCATATGTTACTAATATTAAAAGCACGCACACGGATAAAATTAAAAAGTACTTGGATCTTTCACGAGAACTGAAAGACCTTTGGGATATAGAAAATGTCGAAATTGTTCCCATAATTATAGGAGCAACGGGAGAAGTCCCACATGCAATACACCATGCATTAAAATCTTTAGACTTGCCAAAACACTTATATCAAAACCTACAAAAAAGTGTTATCCTTGATACGTGCAACATCGTACGTACAGTCATGGGTATGGCGAACGAGGGCCCACTTCAAATTCATGGAGAGCCCAGCTGAGATCCTAGTAGTCCTGAACCTGACGGCTAGTTTCGAATGGTCCAATCCCCTTGAGAGCCCAGCTGACATCCCTAAAAGCCCAAATGAAATATACGTTCTTGTTTTATAAAATGTATTGTATCATACTTACCATACACATACACACCAATTTATTGTACATACTTACCTCAAAAGGTCGTTGTATAATGTAAATGTACCTGAAAAGAGAAAAATAAATGAATAATAATAATAATAATAATAATAATAATAATAATAATAATAATAAACGGACATAAGTTGGGCCTCAGGGAACTGGGGTAAGACATGTTGTCTGAGGGTATACCCGTTCC
The DNA here is from genome assembly GCA_943142095.1 of Ophonus ardosiacus. Taxonomy (NCBI): domain Eukaryota; kingdom Metazoa; phylum Arthropoda; class Insecta; order Coleoptera; family Carabidae; genus Ophonus; species Ophonus ardosiacus. The sequence continues at coordinate 18,498 of CALPBS010000020.1, read as the reverse complement.
CAATTTTTCTCCGACCCGCTCCTTCTCACACGATGCGCTGGACAACCAACATAAAGTATGGTTAAAGAGGGGGAATTTAACACCGGCAAGCCGGCCGGTAAAAACGGCACGTCAGGAGGGACGGTAAAAACTCCCGGGGAGAAAACCCCGATACCAAACAAAGGTTTCCAATCTGGGAACAAAATTGGCTCCGGTGCCAGCGCTTCAAAGACTGGTACTAATACCCCGAGAAACGTTAACATCAATAAAACGATGATACAAACGGAAAAAGAGACAGCTGTGAACGCGAACCAGGAAAAGGTGGTAGTACCTCGGTTCCTGGTCGTTAAAAATTTAAGTGGATCATTTGATAAGAAGAATCCTTTTGTTTTACAAAAACTTTTATTTGGCTTGATCGGTAACGTCAAAACAGCGCGAAAGACGAAAGATGGCCTGTTCATCGAAACGGTATCAGCTGCTCAAGCTGAACGGCTATTACAAGCTAGAAAGCTAGGCAGTTATGATATTGAGGTAACTGGTCATAGAACTATGAACTACTCGAAAGGAGTAGTCTTTTGCCGCGATCTCCTGAACTGTACAGTTGAGGAGATTTGCGAAGAATTACGCGATCAAGGCGTCATCGAAGTCCGTCGTATCAAGAAACGTGAAAATGGTGTACTGGTGGACACACCTAATCACATTCTCACCTTCAATACGCCAAATATGAAAGACAAAATTAAAGTAGCGTTCTACTCCCTCAAAGTAAGGTTATATATTCCTGCACCAATGAGGTGTTTTAAATGCCAACGTTTTGGTCATACTTCCAGTAGATGCAAAAACCTTCAGATTTGCATCTGCGGAAAAGAAATGCACGAAGGCAGCAGCTGTGTAGAACCATTACAGTGCGTCAACTGTAAAGGACCACATTCAGCTCGATCCCGCAACTGCCCGGTGTTTAAACAGGAAGTAGCAATTCAGGAATTGAAAACCAGAGAAAATATAACCTACTTTGAGGCGAGAAATAAGGTTGTCGTACGAACTCCTACTCTAGGAGTGTCGTATTCAGCTGCTGCGATGACCGAAAAAATTGCTAAGACAGATACGACGGCAATTGTGAAAGAGCTCCTACCACAATTAGTAACAGCTCTAAAAACTGTCTTTGTTAGCAAAGACAGTTTTATTCAACCCGTGGCGAGGGTACCACGGGTTCCTTCCCGAAGGGAAAACAGTCCGACACCATCCGAGGTGTCGGAGAAACGAATGAGAAGCGAAGAGGAGGAAGGGGGATCTTCCGAGGGAGACGCCTCGGTTTACTCCGCCTCCTCACAAACCTCTCAACCCCCTAGAAAGAAGAGAGGTAAAGGCTGGCCTCTTGGCAAGCCTCGGAAGCCGAAGGAAGAGGGATAGATCTATTATTATTATTCCATATCTTTATGGATAAAATAATCCAGTGGAATATCAAGGGTTGCGTGTTCCATTACTGTCAATTGAAGATGCTGCTGACGGAATTCAACCCGTTATGTACATGTCTTCAAGAGACATGCTTCAGACCTGGTCAAGTATATTCACTCAACAACTATTCGATAGTCAGGAGAGATATGGAACCAAACATCAGGGTTCGAGGTGGAGTAGCCATCATTTTAAGGGAGCATGTCAAATACGAGCAAGTCCTAATTGACACGAATCTCCAAGTAGTGGCAATTCGAATGTCATTCCCAGTTGTCCTCACGGTATGTAACATCTACTTACCAGAGGCAGACTGGGATTTGGACGACATATGTCACGTGGTGGAACAACTACCAACGCCGTTCATACTACTTGGAGATTTCAATGCTCACAATGGGCTCTGGGGCTCTGACCACAGAGACCCAAGAGGTCGGATCATAGAGGATCTTCTTCAAGCCCCTGCACTCGTGCTGCTAAATGATGGTTCACCTACCTATTTCAACGCTAGGTCAATGAGTTTCTCCCACATTGACCTGACTATCGCGTCATCCCGACTATCGAGTAGACTCTCCTGGAGAGCATTAGGCGACCTGTACGGGAGTGATCACTTCCCGATAGTGATCACTACAGACAACCCCACCACCAATCAGGTTCGTCAGGGTAAGTGGCTCTTACACAGAGCGAACTGGCCAGAGTTTGAAGCCGTTTTAGAAACACCTGACCCCAATGATAATATTCAAAAAGAAATAATAGATCTATCCAACAACTTATTGAAAGCAGCACAGGGGTCCATTCCTTCCACAAAACCAGGTATCTACAAACGTAGAATACCCTGGTGGAATGCAGAGGTACAACTCGCAGTACGAATAAAAAAAGCTGCTTTTAATAAGTTTAAAAGGCATCCAACAGAGGCTAACTTAATAGCCTTTAAAAGAGCCAGAGCGGCAGCTCGTAAAAAGATACTAGAAAGCCAGCGAGATTCATGGAACGCATATGTCTCTGGCATTTCGTCAGAGACAACTGCCCAAGAGTGTTGGACACGAGTGAGACGCATCTCGGGTAGAGATTATTCACTACCGTTATCTTATCTGAAAGTGGATGAAGAGAGTATTACTACTGACGCGAATATTATTGCAGAGCTGGTTGCAGATCAGTTTGAGACAACTAGCAGTTCGCAAAATTATGAACAAGGCTTTCTGTCGACAAAGGTCGAAAGGGAATTACCGTTAGACTTCGAGAAACATTTTCCCGAAGCCTATAATGACCCTTTTACGCCGGCAGAACTAACCTCTGCAATTGCTAATGCGACCTCTTCATCCCCAGGGCACGATAACATTTCCAACGAGATGCTGAAACACCTGACTCCTTCGTTTAGAACCTCCTTGCTTTCGGTATTTAATAAGTTATGGCTCGAGGGAAACTACCCTACCGTTTGGAAGGAAGCACTTATTGTGCCGATTCCAAAGATAGGGAAAGACCCGCTTCTGGCTTCAAGTTATAGGCCTATCAGCCTTACATCGTGTCTAGGGAAACTTTTGGAACGGATGGTTAATAACCGGTTGGTTTGGTGTCTCGAAACCCGCGGTCTACTAAACGAGCACCAAGCCGGTTTCCGGAAATACCGGTCCACAATCGACCAACTAGTGTACCTAGAGCACGAAATACACAGGGCTTTTAAGAACCGCGAGCATTTGGTTGCAGTCTTTTTCGATCTCGAAAAAGCATACGACATGACGTGGCGATATCAAATCCTACAAAAGTTGCATGCATGGGGATTTACGGGTAATCTACCCTAATTTATAAGTGCGTTCCTTCGGGATCGAACATTCAGGGTTAGAATTGGTACCGTTCTATCCTCCAGTAGGACACTGGAGAACGGGGTACCACAGGGCTCTACCCTGAGCGTCACTCTCTTCATTATTGCGGTCAACGATCTTATATCCGGTCTCAGCAACGCTGTAGGTATTTGCATGTACGTTGATGATCTTACCGTTTTCTGCCGTGCAAATAAAATGGGAGACATTAACCATACATTGCAGGAAGCAATCAATCAGATTGACCAAAATGCTACTGGTACCGGATTTAAGTTTTCCGCTTCGAAGACACAATGCATGCACTTTAGCAGGCTTAATCGTCCACATTATGGGCCCATGTTGTATTTGAGAAACGAAACTATTAGGTGTAGGGACAGGGTTAGATTCCTTGGGCTCATTTTTGACCCGAGGCTAACCTGGAAACCTTACCTGACAGAACTGAAAATCAAATGCTCGCAATCCTTGAACTGTCTCAAAGTCCTTGCCGGTACTAAGTAGGGCGCAGAGCCTCAGACACTGCTTAGAGTGTACCAGGCCTTAATACTCTCCAAGATCGACTATGGTTGTATTGTTTATGCATCTGCTGCTAGATCTACCTTGAGGTTGCTAGATCCCATCCACCATGCCGGCATCCGATACTGCATCGGTGCCTTCCCTTCCACGCCAACAGGAAGTCTCTGTTGTGAATCCGGACTAGCACCTCTAGGAATTAGACGAAAAAAGCTCATACTTGCATATATATGTAAAATGTGGGCGCAGTACAACCATAGAAACTATAAGATCCTTTTTAACGAAGAGTTCAGATCGCAGGCTTTATCGAAGCCATTGTGTGTCCGATCAAGAGAACTTCTGAGTGAAATAGAGTACTCTCTGCCGCAGGTAATGCCAATCGGGTTTATTGAATACCCTCCATGGCTTATCCCCCCAGCTGAAGTCATATTGGATCTTCTCCAGTATGACAAACAGTCTCTACCACCCGTGTTCATCACTCAGAAATTTCTCGAACTCGTTAATGTTTACTCGGAAGCGAAGATAATCTTTACAGATGGGTCCAAAACTAACCAAGGCACTGGCTCGGCAGTTGTTATTAACAATATTGCGCACTCCTGGTCGCTGCATTGTGATGCATCGGTATACACTACCGAGGCTTACGCGTTGTGGCAAGCGTTACTCTACTGTGATCTTGAACGCGATAGGCTACAGTTTCTAATCGCTAGTGATTCCCTCAGTGTGTTGACCGCCATTACCGACCATTCCACAACGGACCCTGTCATTCAGATGATCTTATCACAGATAAAACATCTGTCTGACACAGGAAAACATGTCAGGTTTCTGTGGATTCCAAGTCACGTTGGAATAAGAGGGAATGACCTAGCGGATGAAGCGGCTCGTAGTGCCGCCGAAGGAGACACAGTAGATGTACAGGCCATTAAGTATACCGATGCTAGAAATGCAGCGTACAAAAAGTTGTACGTCTTATGGCAACAAGACTGGGATAGGGTGGATAATCACCTACGCCGAGTCAAACCTTTGGTAGGACGTACTCTGCTACCCCTTGATCTGTCCAGACAAGACCAGGTGAAAGTCCACCGGTTGCGACTAGGCCACACTGGCCTTACACATCGGTACAGACTCACTCGTGAAGCTCAGCCTTCCTGTGAAGATTGTCATGTCCCTGGGACTGTACCGCATGTTCTTGTTACGTGCCCCTCCTTAAGACCAGTGAGACAGTTCTTCCACTTGGGTGACAATATCGAAGATATGTTGACAGATCATGGGAAGATTAAGGAAGTAATTAACTTCCTTAAAGCCTGCGATCTGTACTGTAAGATATGAGCAAGGACTTTGAGACGTTCCTTATTGAGTTATTTATTCTTTTAACTGTGTCCGTTAGTATGTGTTAATTTATTTATTTATTTTCCTTTAATTATGTTCTGTCTATGTGCAAATACCTTTTAATACATGACATTGCCGACGGGCATTAAACGTATTGTGATATCGTCTGTGATATATTTTAAAGTGTTTGTGTATGTATACTATCACAAAGTTTTAAAGTGTCCAATAATAAGTTAATAATATTTAAAGTACAGGCTAATGACCTTAGCAGTCGATGCCTCAACCGGAAAAAAAAAATAATAATAATAATAATAATAATAATAATAATAATAATAATAATAATAATACTAATAACAATAATAATAACAATAATAATAATAATAATATTAATAACAATAATAACAATAATAATAATAATAATAATAATAATAATAATAATTACCCTCAAATATTTGTACACATGTATAATGCCTGTTACTGAGGGCCTGGGTTGCCGGGAGTGTGCCCTGGGCAGGGCCGTGGCTGGCAGCGGGCTCGAACGCGTGGCGGCACCGGGCGTAGCATAGGCAACGTCTCGCAACCGCCGTCTATACGGCGGCAGGCCGGGGTAGTGGAAGACCCTGACCTCCTACGTACTTTTTGCCCTAAAGTTAAAAGTTACATATTATTATAGGAAATTTTCCTACAAATTTGAAGGTGTTATTCTTAATGCCCTATCTCATTGCGAAAACTCAAAAATCCATATTTTCCAAAAACAATACAAATTTTCAATTTTAAAACTTTTTTCACTTTTACTTATCATATCTTCTGTATAAATTGAGATATTTGTGCCGCTTTCTCACTAAATCATTTTCTCAAGATTTCTGCGACTTCTGGATTAAAAAAATACTAAATATTACTAATAGAATTTTTTTTAGTAAATAAATTTTGAAAGGGGAAACGTCATTTTTTCTTTTTATAGTAAAAATTTTAAGCAGCGACAAACTTTTCGTCCTTAAGAGATAGGTACCAACATACAGCGAGTAAAATTTAGAGAAAGGATCATAGAAGTTTTTTCTCTTGAAATTTTTTTTTTGTAAAATGCACCAGTATCGTAATATTTGAAGTTAAAGTTTTCCGTTGTAAATTCCCACGCGCTCAGCGCGTTGTACTGATGCTTGATGCATATTAACCCGACGCTTGGAATGCAAGCTAAAGTTTGCAGTTATAATAAAAAACAAATATTTTATGTCCTATTTTATAAGCAAAATAAAATAATTATGTATATCCTTTTTTTTTTGTTTTGGGTAATTTTAATTTCTACTTTTTTTTTACTGTAGCAAATTCTATTCCTTTCGTAACTTTTGTATTTGCAAATTACGTTATGTATACTTGTCTGTATTACTTTTTCAAAACACTGACGAGAAATTTACCCTTTAATAATTACTTGTTTCAATAATTTGCTTTAATATTAATTACAACAATGAATTACGTGATTTCAAGAAGACAATTCTTTATTACATGAATGAAAATTTTATTGCAATAGAAAAAATAAATTAATTACAACAATGTAATCGATTGATTACAACAATTAAACTGTTATTAATTTTTTGGAAAAGTAGAGGTAAATGGTCCGGAGAGGTGGTTTTCCAATAAATAACTAATTTTACGTTTTGCTCCAAATAATAATAATAATAATAATAATAATAATAATAATAATAATAATAATAATAATTATAGTAATAATATTAATAATAATAATAATAATAAAAATAAAAATAATAATAATAATAATAATAATAATAAAAATAATAATAATAATAATAATAATTATAATAATAATAATAATTACCCTCAAATATTGGTGCAACGTTGCCTTGGTCGCGGCCCTTGGTCAGCCGTGGTTACGGCCGTTTGACCAGTGTGCATATAAGTTCTCAGAAGCAAAAGCTGTCTGCTATTAAGTATGCTCATTTATGGCCTGGTGGTATGTATATAATAATAATAATAATAATAATAATAATAATAATAATAATAATAATAATAATAATAATGATAATAATAATAATAATAATAATAATAATAATAATAATAATAATAATAATAATAGTAATAATAATAATAATAATAATAATAATAATAAGTACCCTCAAATATTTATACACATGTATAATGCCTGTTACTGAGGGCCTGGGTTGCCGGGAGTGTGCCCTGGGCAGGGCCGTGGCTGGCAGCGAGCTCGAACGCGTGGCGGCACCGGGCGTAGCACAGGCAACGTCTCGCAACCGCCGTCTATACGGCGGCAGGCCGGGGTAGTGGAAGACCCTGACCTCCTACGTACTTTTTGCCCTAAAGTTAAAAGTTACATATTATTGTAGGAAATTTTCCTACAAATTTGAAGGTGTTATTCTTAATGCCCTATCTCATTGCGAAAACTCAAAAATCCATATTTTCCCAAAACAATACAAATTTTCAATTTTAAAACTTTTTTCACTTTTACTTATCATATCTTCTGTATAAATTGAGATATTTGTGCCGCTTTCTCACTAAATCATTTTCTCAAGATTTCTGCGACTTCTGGATTAAAAAAATACTAAATATTACTAATAGAATTTTTTTTAGTAAATAAATTTTGAAAGGGGAAACGTCATTTTTTCTTTTTATAGTAAAAATATTAAGCAGCGACAAACTTTTCGTCCTTAAGAGATAGGTACCAACATACAGCGAGTAAAATTTAGAGAAAGGATCATAGAAGTTTTTTCTCTTGAAATTTTTTTTTGTAAAATGCACCAGTTTCGTAATATTTGAAGTTAAAGTTTTCCATTGTAAATTCCCACGCGCTCAGCGCGTTGTACTGATGCTTGATGCATACTAACCCTACGCTTGGAATGCAAGCTAAAGTTTGCAGTTATAATAAAAAACAAATATTTGATGTCCTATTTTATAAGCAAAATAAAATAATTATGTATATCCTTTTTTTTTTTTTTGTTTTGGGTAATTTTAATTTCTACTTTTTTTTTACTGTAGCAAATTCTATTCCTTTCGTAACTTTTGTATTTGCAAATTACGTTATGTATACTTGTCTGTATTACTTTTTCAAAACACTGACGAGAAATTTACCCTTTAATAATTACTTGTTTCAATAATTTGCTTTAATATTAATTACAACAATGAATTACGTGATTTCAAGAAGACAATTCTTTATTACATGAATGAAAATTTTATTGCAATAGAAAAAATAAATTAATTACAACAATGTAATCGATTGATTACAACAATTAAACTGTTATTAATTTTTTGGAAAAGTAGAGGTAAATGGTCCCGGAGAGGTGGTTTTCCAATAAATAACTAATTTTACGTTTTGCTCCAAATAATAATAATAATAATAATAATAATAATAATAATAATAATAATAATAATAATAATAATAATAATAATAATAATAATAGTAATAATAATAATAATAATAATAATAATAAAAATAATAATAATAATAATAATAATAATAATAAAAATAATAATAATAATAATAATAATAATAATTATAATAATAATAATAATTACCCTCAAATATTTATACACATGTATAATGCCTGTTACTGAGGGGCCTGGGTTGCCGGGAGTGTGCCCTGGGCAGGGCCGTGGCTGGCAGCGGGCTCGAACGCGTGGCGGCACCGGGCGTAGCACAGGCAACGTCTCGCAACCGCCGTCTATACGGCGGCAGGCCGGGGTAGTGGAAGACCCTGACCTCCTACGTACTTTTTGCCCTAAAGTTAAAAGTTACATATTATTATAGGAAATTTTCCTACAAATTTGAAGGTGTTATTCTTAATAATAATAATAATAATAATAATAATAATAATAATAATAATAATAATAATAATAATAATAACAATAATAATAATAATAATAATAATAACAATAATAATATTAATAATAATAATAATAACAATAATAACAATAATAATAATAATAATAATAATAATAATAATAATAACAATAATAATAACAATAATAATAATAATAATAATAATAACAATAATAATAATAATAATTATAATAATTACCCTCAATTATTTATACACATGTATAATGCCTGTTACTGAGGGCCTGGGTTGCCGGGAGTGTGCCCTGGGCAAGGCCGTGGCTGGCAGCGGGCTCGAACGCGTGGCGGCACCGGGCGTAGCACAGGCAACGTCTCGCAACCGCCGTCTATACGGCGGCAGGCCGGGGTAGTGGAAGACCCTGACCTCCTACGTACTTTTTGCCCTAAAGTTAAAAGTTACATATTATTATAGGAAATTTTCCTACAAATTTGAAGGTGTTATTTCTTAATAATAATAATAATAATAATAATAATAATAATAATAATAATAATAATAATAATAATAATAATAATAATAATAATAATAATTACCCTCAAATATTTATACACATGTATAATGCCTGTTACTGAGGGCCTGGGTTGCCGGGAGTGTGCCCTGGGCAGGGCCGTGGCTGGCAGCGGGCTCGAACGCGTGGCGGCACCGGGCGTAGCACAGGCAACGTCTCGCAACCGCCGTCTATACGGCGGCAGGCCGGGGTAGTGGAAGACCCTGACCTCCTACGTACTTTTTGCCCTAAAGTTAAAAGTTACATATTATAATAATAATAATAATAATAATAATAATAATAATAATAATAATAATAATTAATAATAATAATAATAGTAATAATAATAATAATAATAATAATAATAATAATAATAATAACAATAATAATAACAATAATAATAATAATAATAATAATAATAATAACAACAATAATAACAATAATAATAATAATAATAATAATAATAATAATAATAATAATAATAATAATTACCCTCAAATATTTATACACATGTATAATGCCTGTTACTGAGGGCCTGGGTTGCCGGGAGTGTGCCCTGGGCAGGGCCGTGGCTGGCAGCGGGCTCGAACGCGTGGCGGCACCGGGCGTAGCACAGGCAACGTCTCGCAACCGCCGTCTATACGGCGGCAGGCCGGGGTAGTGGAAGACCCTGACCTCCTACGTACTTTTTGCCCTAAAGTTAAAAGTGACATATTATTATAGGAAATTTGCCTACAAATTTGAAGGTGTTATTCTTAATAATAATAATAATAATAATAATAATAATAATAATTTTTTTTTTTTAAGATAAGGCATCGACAGCTACGGTCATTAGCCTATAAATGCAGAAAAGGTAAGTATTCATAATTCACATTACTTTCACCAGAATGAGAATATTGTCTACAATATTACGTTTATAAAAATATATATATATAAAAAAAAAGAAATAAAGAAATCGTAATTAATAATAAATTAATATATAGTATAATCAGTTATTAATAATAAATTGTCTCAAAGTCCTTGATATAGATCACAAGCCTTAAGGAAATTAAGTACTTCCTTAATTTTACCGTGATCTGTCAACATAGCTTGGATGTTATCACCGAGATTATATGTTTGTCTCATAAGCTGTAGCCTGGGGCACTCCACTAGGACATGCGGTACAGTCATAGAAACATGGCAGTTCTCGCAGGAAGGTTGAGCTTCCCTTGTTAATCTGTAGCGATGTGTGAGCCTAGTGTGGCCTAACCGCAGTCGATGGACTTTTACAATGTCTGGTTGAGACAAATCATTGGGTAAATGTGTTTGCCCGATCAAAGGTTTCACTCGATGTAGGTGGTTATCCACCCTGTCCCAGTCCTGTTGCCACAACAAGGACACTTTCCTGTATGCTGCATTTCTAGCATCGGTGTACTTTATTACTAGTGCTTCTATTGTGTCTCTTTCGGCAGCATTACGTGCTGCATTATCCGCTAGCTCATTCCCTCTAATTCCGACATGGCTCGGAATCCAAATGAACTTAATGTGTTTCCCAGAGTCAGACAAATGTTTTATCTTTGATAAAATCATCTGAATGACAGGGTCCGTTGAGGAATGATCCGATAATGCAGTTAGAATGCTGAGGGAGTCACTAGCAATAATGAATTGCGACCAGAAGATTTCGAGATCACAATATAGTAATGCCTGCCAAATTGCGTAGGCCTCAGTAGTGTATACCGATGCATCACAATGCAGCGACCAGGAGTGGCTATTATTATTGACAACTATTGCTGAGCCAGAACCTTGATCAGTTTTGGACCCATCCGTGAAAATTATTTTCACTTCAGGGTACATATTAACCAATTCGAGAAACTTCTGAGTGAAGAATACGGAAGGTAATGAATGTTTGTCATACTGGCAAAAATCCAGTATTACTTTGGCTGGAGGAATAAGCCACGGGGGATTTTCTAAAAACCCAATAGGTATTACCTTTGGCAACTGGTATTCAATTTCACTCAGAAGTTCTCTAGATCGGACACATAAAGGCTTAGATTTGGTACTTGTCCTAAAGTTTTCGTTAAACAAGATATTAAAATTTTTATGGCTGTGTTGAGCCCACATTTTGCATATATATGCTATTATAAGTTTCTTGCGCCTTATCTCCAAAGGTGCTAGTCCGGCTTCGCAACAAAGATTTGCTTTTGGGGTTGTAGGGAAGGCACCAATACAATAGCGAATGCCCGTGTGATGGCACGGATCTAGCAACTTTAAGGTGCCTTTTGCAGCAGATGCATATACAACACAGCCATAATCTATCCTGGATAGCACAAGTGCCTGATACAATCTAAGAAGTGTTTGGGGCTCAGCACCCCATTTTGTACCAGCAAGGACTTTGATACAATTGAGAGCTTGTGAGCATTTGGTCTTCAGTTCTTTTAGGTGAGGTTTCCAGGTTAGCTTAGAGTCAAAAATGAGCCCAAGAAATCTAACACTGTCCTTACATCTAATATTCTCATTTCTTAAGAAAAGCATAGGACCATAATGAGGACGATTCAATCTACAAAAGTGCATGCATTGAGTCTTCTCAGGGGAGAACTTAAATCCGGTACCTGCAGCATTTTGTACAATCTGATTAATTGCTGTCTGCAGTGTACGATTGATGTCTCCCATTCTCTTTGCACTGTAGAGAATTGTTAGGTCATCAACGTACATGCATACTCCAACAGTATTGCTGAGGCCGGATATAAGATCTATACTCTATCTATACTGCATATTAATATTACACAATTGAAAAGGACAAAATGTAAAATGCAGCTACATACCAGAAAAATAATAGACAATGAGAAATTCAGAAATTCGGTGTCTGAAAAAATTAATAACGTAAATTCGTTTGATGATCTTATATTACTTATCAAGGAGAGTAAAGCACGGGCAACTAAAATAAACAAAATACGGATACGAGAAGGAAAGACATGGATTAATGATAAAATATTAGTTAAAGTGAAGAATAAGAAAGTCGCATATGATAATATGAAGAAATTTCCCCACAACTTACATTTAAAAAATATTTACAATGAAGAAAGAAATGACTTAATAAAATTATAAAACTGGAGAAGACAAAATACATGGAAAGGAAGGTAAAAGAAACTCAACATGATCCTAGAAAACTTTGGAAACACTATAAACACTGTTTTAAACCATAAAACAATAAAGCCATCATTTAATAATATTAAAATTAATGGAATTAATTATAATAAATCAAGTGATATTGCAAATCAATTAAATATCTACTTTTCAGAAATTGGTAAAGCACTAAGTAATGAAGTGGCAGCAAAATGCAAAAATAAAGTAATTACAGATGTCAATTTCATTCCCGCAGCTGCTTCTATGTTTATGTTGCCAGTCACTGAAGAAGAGGTACTTTCAATTATTCTCACATCAAAAAATTCATGTCCTGGAACTGATGGAATTACGGCAGCGGACATTAAGGTAATTGCTGACATAATTACTCAAAAAATAACTATGTTCATTAACCAATGCTTGGAAACGGGAGAGTATGCAGACATCCTCAAACATTCAGTCATCATTCCAATACATAAAGGTGGAAGCAAAGAAACTCCAACGAATTACAGACCGATATCACTACTAAGTACGTTTAATAAGATATTTGAGAAACTATTAAAGACAAGACTTATTAAATATTTAGACAAATACCAATTAATTGACAAAAATCAATATGGATTTCAGAGTAGGAGTAATACAGAAGCAGCTACTTTAGACTTTATTAATGAAATCTATACTAACTTAGACCAGGGAAATTATGTCACGGCTGTCTTTTTAGATCTTAAAAAGGCGTTTGACACTGTGGACCATTCTTTATTAATAAAAGCCTTAGAAAACCATGGAATAAGAGGTAAGCCGCTGGAACTTTTTACGTCCTATTTAAGTAACAGATATCAATCGGTTAGAGTTAATGATATGATCAGTACAGAAATTAAAGTAGAGTTATCAGTACCTCAAGGATCGGTGCTAGGACCGATTTTGTATTTACTGTACATAAATAACTTTAGCAGAATTAATCTCCAGGGAAAATACATAATTTTTGCAGATGATACCACATTAATCTACTCAGGAAAAGATGCCCCAAATATTACAAGACAAAATAAACAATGATTTAGCTCTACTAGAAAAATTGGCTACTTTACAATAAATTAACATTAAATACAGAAAAAACAGTCTATATGATTTTTAAACAGAAAAACAAAGAGATAATAAATTTACATTTAAATATTTTTAATGCCACTTTAAAGGAATCTGATACAATGAATTATCTAGGCTTAACGATAGATAGTAATCTTACTTGGGTCCGACATGGTAAACAAGATTTTAAAATCAATTGTACCACTATTAGGAGCAATAAGTAGAACTTATTTCTCTACTCACATCAATTTAATGATTTACAACAGCCATGTATTATCAAGAATTAAATACTTAATCTGTGTATGGAGTTCCTGTACTAAAAGTACTCTAAAGATGGTTCAGATTGCCCAAAACAAGGCGCTGAAAATAGTATACAAGCTAAATCGTCTTACGCCCACTGAGGAAGTATTGAAGATATCCAATCAACTGAGTGTTAACCAACTAATACATCAGGAAAAATTAATTCTGGCCTACAAAATATTAAATAATCTTCAAAAGCACCAATTTGTAGTGAAGAAGAACAGAGACCTTCACAACTACGGCACAAGACAGCAAGAACTCTACCATTTACATACAATCTGGAGTAATAAAGGGAAACAAACTTTCGAACATAATATATTGAAATTATTTAATAATCTACCACTACCCTTCAAATCGATAAAAACCTTAGGAACATTTAAAAGGAAAATTAAAGAATATGTAATTCTGCACATCTACATCCATATTTAAATTATGATGTCATTTAATAATAATTACTGTTCAGTTAAAGCGTTTATTTTTACAAACTATGATTAAATTGCTCTTTACCCTTATACCAGTCTTAGACTGACTGGGTAAACAAATTTATTGTGAAAAATTATTTCATATATTGTATATTTTTTGTTAATTTGTATATTTATATTATATTGTAAATAAATAAATAAATAAATAAAATAACCGCAATGATGAAAAGTGTGACACTCAGAGTAGAACCTTGTGGCACACCGTTCTCCAGTATCCTACTGGAGGATAGAACGTTGCCGATTCTGACTCGGAATGTCGTGTCTGTAAGAAATGATCTTACAAATTTCGGTAGATTACCCCTAAATCCCCCACTCATGCAACTTTTGTAGAATGTGGTATCGCCAGGTCATATCATATGCTTTCTCGATATCAAAGAAAACTGCGACCAAATGCTCACGGTTCGAAAACGCTTTATAAATATTGTGTTCTAGGTACACTAATTGGTCGGTGGTGGATCGGTATTTCCGGAAACCAGCTTGGTGCTCGCTCAGAAGACCACGAGTCTCGAGACACCAGACTAACCGATTGTTGACCATCCGTTCTAATAGTTTCCCTAAACACGAAGTAAGGCTGATAGGTCTGTAGCTAGATGCTAGAAGAGGGTCTTTCCCTACTTTTGGAATTGGCACAACACGGGCTTCTTTCCAAACTGTAGGGTAGTTTCCCTCTAGCCATAACCTATTGTATGTGGATAGCAAGGAGGTTTTGAACGTCGGGGTTAGGTGTTTAAGCATCTCATTTGCGATGTTATCCTGTCCAGGAGATGAAGAGGAAGCACGAGCGATTGCAGAATCAAGTTCTAACCTGGTAAAGGGTTTGTTGTAAGGTAGTTCATCTTGGTCATCCATGCTAAAATCCAATGACACTTCCCTTTCAACCTTGAAAGATAAAAACCCAGGGTCATAGTTCAAAGAACTACTCGTCGTTTCAAACTGATCTGCAATAAGTTCAGCAATCGTGTTCACATCGCTCGTTATGGTCTCTTCATTCCATTTCAGGTGGGTTAACGGTGGACAGTAACCCCTACCCGTGATGCTTTTCACCCGAGCCCAACAGTCCTTAGTAGTAGTCTCCGACGAAATGCCAGAGACGTACGCGTTCCAGGATGCTCGCTTGCTTTGCAATATACTTTTACGGGCCAAAGCCCTAGCTCTTTTGAAAGCTACAAGATTTGCATCCGTAGGCTGCCTTTTAAATCTGTTAAGAGCGGCCTTCTTGTGACGGATGAGGTTTTGTACCTCTTGATTCCACCAGGGTATTCTACGTTTGTAGATCCCAGGTTTGGTGGCAGGAATAGAGTTCTTAGCCGCTCCTAACAGATTGTTGGTCAGACCCATAATTTGTAAGTGGACATTATTGTTTGAGACTGGTGTTACAAGTGCCGCTTCAAACTCTGGCCAGTTAGCTCTTTTGAACAACCACTTAGATTTACGTACATGGTTGGTAGTGATGGTATCCGTAGTGATCACTATAGGAAAGTGATCACTACCGTACAGGTCGTCAAGAGCTCTCCACGAAAACTTACTCGCCAGTCTGGATGATACAATAGTAAGGTCAATATGAGAAAAACATTTTGACCGTGAATTGAAGAAGGTGGGTGAACCATCATTCAAAAGGACGAGATCAGGTGATAACAGTAGGTCTTCAATAAAACGGCCTCTTTGGTCTCTGTGGTCAGAGCCCCAGAGTTCATTATGAGCATTAAAATCTCCTAGTAGTACAAATGGAGTTGGAAGTTGGTTTACCACATGGCGTATATCATCTAAATCCCAATCTGCCTCTGGTAAGTATATATTACATATAGTAAGGACAGTTGGTATAGACATGCGGATTGCCACTACTTGGAGATTTGTGTCAACCTGAACTTGCTCATATTGTGCCCCGGCTCTCAAAATGATGGCTACTCCACCTCGAACCCGGATGTTGGGATCCATATCGCTCCGGATTATTGAGTAATTTTTTAGTGAATAAATCTGGCCAGGTTTGAAATGAGTTTCCTGAAGACACGTGCATAACGGGTTGAATTCAGTTAGCAGCATCTTCAGTTGGCAATAGTGGTACACACAGCCCTTAATATTCCACTGGATGATTGTATCCATAAAAGAAAAGTTACAAATAATGGACCTAGCCGACGACTTTAGGCTTCCTAGGTTTCCCAGCAGGCCAGCCTTTTTTCCTTTTCGTTTCGGTGTTTATGGATTCCGAAGTAATTGAGATAGGGGAGAAAACTGAGCAGTCGTCCCCAGAAGAGTTACCTTTGTCCTCACTTACTCTATTATTAACGGACACCTGAGATGGTGCCGGACTTTTTGATTTTTGCAAAGGGGCCTTTGATATAGGTGCCCCAGGTTGAGTAGAACTGTCTTTAGTGACAAATACAGATTTAAGAATAGCCACCAATTGTGGTATTAGTTCTTTTACTATCTGATTCGAATCAATTGTAGGCTTCAAGTTAGTAATTGCAGAAGAGTACGAGACTCCTGGAGTTGGCGTGTGCACAACAACCTTGTTCCTAGCCTCAGAATAAGTTAGATTTTCTTTTATTCTGATTTCCTGGATGGCCGCTTCTTGCTTATAGGTAGGGCAGCTACGTGATCGGGCTGAATGGTCACCTTTACAGTTGACGCATTGTAAAGGTCCCTCACAATCTTTCCCCTCATGGGGTTCCTTCCCGCAGATGCATACCTGGGGATTCGTGCATTTATTAGATGTATGGCCGAAACGCTGACACTTAAAACATCTCATTGGTGCAGGAATAAACAACCTAACCTTGAGGGAATAGAAGGCTACATTAATATGTGCTGGCAAAATTGGAGTGTTGAAGGTGAGTATGTGAGTTGGAGTATCCACTAACTGACCCTTAACACGTTTCATTATTCGACGCACATCAATAACTCCTTGATCTCGTAATTCCTGTACAATCTCCTGTATGCTGCAGTTTAGTAAGTCTTTACAGTAAATTACTCCTTTGGAATTGTTCATTGTTTTGTGTGCAGTGACTTCGATTTCAAACGTCCCAAGCTTTTTGGCCTTTAAAAGCCGTTCAGCCTGGGCAGCTGACACAGTCTCAATGAACAGTCCATCCTTAATTTTTCTTATTGATTTTAAAGTTCCTACTAATCCAAACAAAGACTTATTAATAACAAAAGGACTTTCTTTCTCAAATGAACCATTAATTGATTTAACGACCAGGAACCGAGGTACAACCGTCTTTTCCTGGCTCGTACTTACTTTTCTAGCTCCTTGCACCAAATCATAATCAATCTCTAAAGAAGATTGTTTTCTCAATAGTAGACAAGGAATACTAGAATTATTTCCCAACAGGAAATTTCGTTTTTTTAACGGGGTTTTATCCCCGGGAGCTTTCGACGTGGCCCCAGACGCGCCATTTTTACCGGATGACAAACCGGATAGCGGGACAAAAGTCTTATCCATGAAAGAAACGAATATTCGGCCTCAGGTATCCCCGCCCTCCACGGAGCCTCAAATGGGACGCTAGCACCGCAAGCCAATGTAGCGCCAGGGCTTTCCCAAGACTATAGCCGTCCCAGGGGGCAGCAGGGCCAGTCTACGGGTGAGATCATATGGGTCCGCAAAGTCCACACGCACGCCCGCTTCCCGGTTATCCCACCTCCACCCTGAGAAGACTCACCCCCCAGCCTCATAATGGGATGGGGACCGATTGATCGCAGGTGGGTTAGCCTGCAATCTCCCGTTTAGGTGAATTCGGGGCCAAAGTAGTGTGTTGGGGCTTCCTCAACTACCAGGATCCCCTCCTCCGCCGACACGGGTCACCGCACACGGTCAACATGCAGGTAGGTAAAAGAAGAACAGAGCACAGACGATCGCCTACAGATCGTCCGGTATAAAGATAATATGACACAGTGGCCTTGGACCCGTTAGTTTCACCTTTGCTAACAACAAAGGCTACTCAGCCCCCCCACCACTACAAGGTGGGCCCACGAGGGGGAAAATAATAATAATAATAATAATAATAATAATAATAATAATAATAATAATAATAATAATAATAATAATAATAATAATAATAATAATAATAATAATAATAATAATAATAATAATAATAATAATAATAATAATAATAATAATA
>CALPBS010000019.1:0-44364 GCA_943142095.1 Ophonus ardosiacus | reverse complement strand
AAATGTATCAATTTCTACTAAATCAAACGTGCTGATTGCGAAAAAAATAGTAAAAAAATTCCCAGGATTCTAGTTTTAGAAATACAAAGTTTTATTTCCCCTAGAAAACTAACACGTTTATTTCACTTTGCCGGGCTATAACTAATGAACGGTAAAAGGTACGTTAACGGGCGTGGCGGCAATCGATTCTAGGGACTTTTCTACGTATGTACACTAATTTTTAACTGTCGTGTTCAGCTGATACAAAATTACCATGCAATAAATCAAAAAATGGTACCTTGGATTTTTCAGTAGCCAGTTATAAACCAAAATATTTAAACACCCTATATTTAAATAAAAATGTATCAATTTCTACTAAATCAAACGTGCTGATTGCGAAAAAAATAGTAAAAAAATTCCCAGGATTCTAGTTTTAGAAATACAAAGTTTTATTTCCCCTAGAAAACTAACACGTTTATTTCACTTTGCCGGGCTATAACTAATGAACGGTAAAAGGTACGTTAACGGGCGTGGCGGCAATCGATTCTAGGGACTTTTGTACGTATGTACACTAATTTTTAACTGTCGTGTTCAGCTGATACAAAATTACCATGCAATAAATCAAAAAATGGTACTTTGGATTTTTCAGTAGCCAGTTATAAACCAAAATATTTAAACACCCTATATTTAAATAAAAATGTATCAATTTCTACTAAATCAAACGTGCTGATTGCGAAAAAAATAGTAACAAAATTCCCAGGGTTCTAGTTTTGGAAATACAAAGTTTTATTTCCCCTAGAAAACTAACACGTTTATTTCACTTTGCCGGGCTATAACTAATGAACGGTAAAAGGTACGTTAACGGGCGTGGCGGAAATCGATTCTAGGGACTTTTCTACGTATGTACACTAATTTTTAACTGTCGTGTTCAGTTGATACAAAATTACCAAGCAATAAATCAAAAAATGGTACCTTGGATTTTACAGTAGCCAGTTATAAACCAAAATATTTAAACACCCTATATTTAAATAAAAATGTATCAATTTCTACTAAATCAAACGTGCTGATTGCGAAAAAAATAGTAAAAAAATTCCCAGGATTCTAGTTTTAGAAATACAAAGTTTTATTTCCCCTAGAAAACTAACACGTTTATTTCACTTTGCCGGGCTATAACTAATGAACGGTAAAAGGTACGTTAACGGGCGTGGCGGCAATCGATTCTAGGGACTTTTCTACGTATGTACACTAATTTTTAACTGTCGTGTTCAGCTGATACAAAATTACCATGCAATAAATCAAAAAATGGTACCTTGGATTTTTCAGTAGCCAGTTATAAACCAAAATATTTAAACACCCTATATTTAAATAAAAATGTATCAATTTCTACTAAATCAAACGTGCTGATTGCGAAAAAAATAGTAAAAAAATTCCCAGGATTCTAGTTTTAGAAATACAAAGTTTTATTTCCCCTAGAAAACTAACACGTTTATTTCACTTTGCCGGGCTATAACTAATGAACGGTAAAAGGTACGTTAACGGGCGTGGCGGCAATCGATTCTAGGGACTTTTGTACGTATGTACACTAATTTTTAACTGTCGTGTTCAGCTGATACAAGATTACCATGCAATAAATCAAAAAATGGTACCTTGGATTTTTCAGTAGCCAGTTATAAACCAAAATATTTAAACACCCTATATTTAAATAAAAATGTATCAATTTCTACTAAATCAAACGTGCTGATTGCGAAAAAAATAGTAAAAAAATTCCCAGGATTCTAGTTTTAGAAATACAAAGTTTTATTTCCCCTAGAAAACTAACACGTTTATTTCACTTTGCCGGGCTATAACTAATGAACGGTAAAAGGTACGTTAACGGGCGTGGCGGCAATCGATTCTAGGGACTTTTGTACGTATGTACACTAATTTTTAACTGTCGTGTTCAGCTGATACAAGATTACCATGCAATAAATCAAAAAATGGTACCTTGGATTTTTCAGTAGCCAGTTATAAACCAAAATATTTAAACACCCTATATTTAAATAAAAATGCATCAATTTCTACTAAATCAAACGTGCTGATTGCGAAAAAAATAGTAAAAACATTCCCAGGATTCTAGTTTTAGAAATACAAAGTTTTATTTCCCCTAGAAAACTAACACGTTTATTTCACTTTGCCGGGCTATAACTAATGAACGGTAAAAGGTACGTTAACGGGCGTGGCGGAAATCGATTCTAGGGACTTTTCTACGTATGTACACTAATTTTTAACTGTCGTGTTCAGCTGATACAAAATTACCATGCAATAAATCAAAAAATGGTACCTTGGATTTTTCAGTAGCCAGTTATAAACCAAAATATTTAAACACCCTATATTTAAATAAAAATGTATCAATTTCTACTAAATCAAACGTGCTGATTGCGAAAAAAATAGTAAAAAAATTCCCAGGATTCTAGTTTTAGAAATACAAAGTTTTATTTCCCCTAGAAAACTAACACGTTTATTTCACTTTGCCGGGCTATAACTAATGAACGGTAAAAGGTACGTTAACGGGCGTGGCGGCAATCGATTCTAGGGACTTTTCTACGTATGTACACTAATTTTTAACTGTCGTGTTCAGCTGATACAAGATTACCATGCAATAAATCAAAAAATGGTACCTTGGATTTTTCAGTAGCCAGTTATAAACCAAAATATTTAAACACCCTATATTTAAATAAAAATGTATCAATTTCTACTAAATCAAACGTGCTGATTGCGAAAAAAATAGTAAAAAAATTCCCAGGATTCTAGTTTTAGAAATACAAAGTTTTATTTCCCCTAGAAAACTAACACGTTTATTTCACTTTGCCGGGCTATAACTAATGAACGGTAAAAGGTACGTTAACGGGCGTAACGGAAATCGATTCTAGGGACTTTTTTACGTATGTACACTAATTTTTAACTGTCGTGTTCAGCTGATACAAAATTACCATGCAATAAATCAAAAAATGGTACCTTGGATATTTCAGTAGCCAGTTATAAACCAAAATATTTAAACACCCTATATTTAAATAAAAATGTATCAATTTCTACTAAATCAAACGTGCTGATTGCGAAAAAAATAGTAAAAAAATTCCCAGGATTCTAGTTTTAGAAATACAAAGTTTTATTTCCCCTAGAAAACTAACACGTTTATTTCACTTTGCCGGGCTATAACTAATGAACGGCAAAAGGTACGTTAACGGGCGTGGCGGCAATCGATTCTAGGGACTTTTCTACGTATGTACACTAATTTTTAACTGTCGTGTTCAGCTGATACAAGATTACCATGCAATAAATCAAAAAATGGTACCTTGGATTTTTCAGTAGCCAGTTATAAACCAAAATATTTAAACACCCTATATTTAAATAAAAATGCATCAATTTCTACTAAATCGAACGTGCTGATTGCGAAAAAAATAGTAAAAAAATTCCCAGGATTCTAGTTTTAGAAATACAAAGTTTTATTTCCCCTAGAAAACTAACACGTTTATTTCACTTTGCCGGGCTATAACTAATGAACGGTAAAAGGTACGTTAACGGGCGTGGCGGAAATCGATTCTAGGGACTTTTCTACGTATGTACACTAATTTTTAACTGTCGTGTTCAGCTGATACAAAATTACCATGCAATAAATCAAAAAATGGTACCTTGGATTTTTCAGTAGCCAGTTATAAACCAAAATATTTAAACACCCTATATTTAAATAAAAATGTATCAATTTCTTCTAAATCAAACGTGCTGATTGCGAAAAAAATAGTAAAAAAATTCCCAGGATTCTAGTTTTAGAAATACAAAGTTTTATTTCCCCTAGAAAACTAACACGTTTATTTCACTTTGCCGGGCTATAACTAATGAACGGTAAAAGGTACGTTAACGGGCGTGGCGGAAATCGATTCTAGGGACTTTTCTACGTATGTACACTAATTTTTAACTGTCGTGTTCAGCTGATACAAAATTACCTTGCAATAAATCAAAAAATGGTACCTTGGATTTTTCAGTAGCCAGTTATAAACCAAAATATTTAAACACCCTATATTTAAATAAAAATGTATCAATTTCTACTAAATCAAACGTGCTGATTGCGAAAAAAATAGTAAAAAAATTCCCAGGATTCTAGTTTTAGAAATACAAAGTTTTATTTTCCCTAGAAAACTAACACGTTTATTTCACTTTGCCGGGCTATAACTAATGAACGGTAGAAGGTACGTTAACAAACGTGGCGGAAATCGATTCTAGGGACTTTTCTACGTATGTACACTAATTTTTAACTGTCGTGTTCAGCTGATACAAAATTACCATGCAATAAATCAAAAAATGGTACCTTGGATTTTTCAGTAGCCAGTTATAAACCAAAATATTTAAACACCCTATATTTAAATAAAAATGTATCAATTTCTACTAAATCAAACGTGCTGATTGCGAAAAAAATAGTAAAAAAATTCCCAGGATTCTAGTTTTAGAAATACAAAGTTTTATTTCCCCTAGAAAACTAACACGTTTATTTCACTTTGCCGGGCTATAACTAATGAACGGTAAAAGGTACGTTAACGGGCGTGGCGGAAATCGATTCTAGGGACTTTTCTACGTATGTACACTAATTTTTAACTGTCGTGTTCAGCTGATACAAAATTACCATGCAATAAATCAAAAAATGGTACCTTGGATTTTTCAGTAGCCAGTTATAAACCAAAATATTTAAACACCCTATATTTAAATAAAAATGTATCAATTTCTACTAAATCAAACGTGCTGATTGCGAAAAAAATAGTAAAAAAATTCCCAGGATTCTAGTTTTAGAAATACAAAGTTTTATTTCCCCTAGAAAACTAACACGTTTATTTCACTTTGCCGGGCTATAACTAATGAACGGTAAAAGGTACGTTAACGGGCGTGGCGGCAATCGATTCTAGGGACTTTTCTACGTATGTACACTAATTTTTAACTGTCGTGTTCAGCTGATACAAGATTACCATGCAATAAATCAAAAAATGGTACCTTGGATTTTTCAGTAGCCAGTTATAAACCAAAATATTTAAACACCCTATATTTAAATAAAAATGTATCAATTTCTACTAAATCAAACGTGCTGATTGCGAAAAAAATAGTAAAAAAATTCCCAGGATTCTAGTTTTAGAAATACAAAGTTTTATTTCCCCTAGAAAACTAACACGTTTATTTCACTTTGCCGGGCTATAACTAATGAACGGTAAAAGGTACGTTAACGGGCGTGGCGGCAATCGATTCTAGGGACTTTTGTACGTATATACACTAATTTTTAACTGTCGTGTTCAGCTGATACAAGATTACCATGCAATAAATCAAAAAATGGTACCTTGGATTTTTCAGTAGCCAGTTATAAACCAAAATATTTAAACACCCTATATTTAAATAAAAATGTATCAATTTCTACTAAATCAAACGTGCTGATTGCGAAAAAAATAGTAAAAAAATTCCCAGGATTCTAGTTTTAGAAATACAAAGTTTTATTTTGCCTAG
The DNA here is from genome assembly GCA_943142095.1 of Ophonus ardosiacus. Taxonomy (NCBI): domain Eukaryota; kingdom Metazoa; phylum Arthropoda; class Insecta; order Coleoptera; family Carabidae; genus Ophonus; species Ophonus ardosiacus. The sequence continues at coordinate 38,868 of CALPBS010000019.1, read as the reverse complement.
AAAAACTAACACGTTTATTTCACTTTGCCGGGCTATAACTAATAAACGGTAAAAGGTACGTTAACAAACGTGGCGGAAATCGATTCTAGGGACTTTTCTACGTATGTACACTAATTTTTAACTGTCGTGTTCAGCTGATACAAAATTACCATGCAATAAATCAAAAAATGGTACCTTGGATTTTTCAGTAGCCAGTTATAAACCAAAATATTTAAACACCCTATATTTAAATAAAAATGTATCAATTTCTACTAAATCAAACGTGCTGATTGCGAAAAAAATAGTAAAAAAATTCCCAGGATTCTAGTTTTAGAAATACAAAGTTTTATTTCCCCTAGAAAACTAACACGTTTATTTCACTTTGCCGGGCTATAACTAATGAACGGTAGAAGGTACGTTAACAAACGTGGCGGAAATCGATTCTAGGGACTTTTCTACGTATGTACACTAATTTTTAACTGTCGTGTTCAGCTGATACAAAATTACCATGCAATAAATCAAAAAATGGTACCTTGGATTTTTCAGTAGCCAGTTATAAACCAAAATATTTAAACACCCTATATTTAAATAAAAATGTATCAATTTCTACTAAATCAAACGTGCTGATTGCGAAAAAAATAGTAAAAAAATTCCCAGGATTCTAGTTTTAGAAATACAAAGTTTTATTTCCCCTAGAAAACTAACACGTTTATTTCACTTTGCCGGGCTATAACTAATGAACGGTAAAAGGTACGTTAACGGGCGTGGCGGAAATCGATTCTAGGGACTTTTCTACGTATGTACACTAATTTTTAACTGTCGTGTTCAGCTGATACAAAATTACCTTGCAATAAATCAAAAATGGTACCTTGGATTTTTCAGTAGCCAGTTATAAACCAAAATATTTAAACACCCTATATTTAAATAAAAATGTATCAATTTCTACTAAATCAAACGTGCTGATTGCGAAAAAAATAGTAAAAAAATTCCCAGGATTCTAGTTTTAGAAATACAAAGTTTTATTTCCCCTAGAAAACTAACACGTTTATTTCACTTTGCCGGGCTATAACTAATGAACGGTAAAAGGTACGTTAACGGGCGTGGCGGAAATCGATTCTAGGGACTTTTCTACGTATGTACACTAATTTTTAACTGTCGTGTTCAGCTGATACAAAATTACCATGCAATAAATCAAAAAATGGTACCTTGGATTTTTCAGTAGCCAGTTATAAACCAAAATATTTAAACACCCTATATTTAAATAAAAATGTATCAATATCTACTAAATCAAACGTGCTGATTGCGAAAAAAATAGTAAAAAAATTCCCAGGATTCTAGTTTTAGAAATACAAAGTTTTATTTCCCCTAGAAAACTAACACGTTTATTTCACTTTGCCGGGCTATAACTAATGAACGGTAAAAGGTACGTTAACGGGCGTGGCGGCAATCGATTCTAGGGACTTTTCTACGTATGTACACTAATTTTTAACTGTCGTGTTCAGCTGATACAAAATTACCATGCAATAAATCAAAAAATGGTACCTTGGATTTTTCAGTAGCCAGTTATAAACCAAAATATTTAAACACCCTATATTTAAATAAAAATGTATCAATTTCTACTAAATCAAACGTGCTGATTGCGAAAAAAATAGTAAAAAAATTCCCAGGATTCTAGTTTTAGAAATACAAAGTTTTATTTCCCCTAGAAAACTAACACGTTTATTTCACTTTGCCGGGCTATAACTAATGAACGGTAGAAGGTACGTTAACAAACGTGGCGGAAATCGATTCTAGGGACTTTTCTACGTATGTACACTAATTTTTAACTGTCGTGTTCAGCTGATACAAAATTACCATGCAATAAATCAAAAAATGGTACCTTGGATTTTTCAGTAGCCAGTTATAAACCAAAATATTTAAACACCCTATATTTAAATAAAAATGTATCAATTTCTACTAAATCAAACGTGCTGATTGCGAAAAAAATAGTAAAAAAATTCCCAGGATTCTAGTTTTAGAAATACAAAGTTTTATTTCCCCTAGAAAACTAACACGTTTATTTCACTTTGCCGGGCTATAACTAATGAACGGTAAAAGGTACGTTAACGGGCGTGGCGGAAATCGATTCTAGGGACTTTTCTACGTATGTACACTAATTTTTAACTGTCGTGTTCAGCTGATACAAAATTACCTTGCAATAAATCAAAAATGGTACCTTGGATTTTTCAGTAGCCAGTTATAAACCAAAATATTTAAACACCCTATATTTAAATAAAAATGTATCAATTTCTACTAAATCAAACGTGCTGATTGCGAAAAAAATAGTAAAAAAATTCCCAGGATTCTAGTTTTAGAAATACAAAGTTTTATTTCCCCTAGAAAACTAACACGTTTATTTCACTTTGCCGGGCTATAACTAATGAACGGTAAAAGGTACGTTAACGGGCGTGGCGGCAATCGATTCTAGGGACTTTTCTACGTATGTACACTAATTTTTAACTGTCGTGTTCAGCTGATACAAGATTACCATGCAATAAATCAAAAAATGGTACCTTGGATTTTTCAGTAGCCAGTTATAAACCAAAATATTTAAACACCCTATATTTAAATAAAAATGTATCAATTTCTACTAAATCAAACGTGCTGATTGCGCAAAAATAGTAAAAAAATTCCCAGGATTCTAGTTTTAGAAATACAAAGTTTTATTTCCCCTAGAAAACTAACACGTTTATTTCACTTTGCCGGGCTATAACTAATGAACGGTAAAAGGTACGTTAACGGGCGTAACGGAAATCGATTCTAGGGACTTTTTTACGTATGTACACTAATTTTTAACTGTCGTGTTCAGCTGATACAAAATTACCATGCAATAAATCAAAAAATGGTACCTTGGATATTTCAGTAGCCAGTTATAAACCAAAATATTTAAACACCCTATATTTAAATAAAAATGTATCAATTTCTACTAAATCAAACGTGCTGATTGCGAAAAAAATAGTAAAAAAATTCCCAGGATTCTAGTTTTAGAAATACAAAGTTTTATTTCCCCTAGAAAACTAACACGTTTATTTCACTTTGCCGGGCTATAACTAATGAACGGCAAAAGGTACGTTAACGGGCGTGGCGGCAATCGATTCTAGGGACTTTTGTACGTATGTACACTAATTTTTAACTGTCGTGTTCAGCTGATACAAGATTACCATGCAATAAATCAAAAAATGGTACCTTGGATTTTTCAGTAGCCAGTTATAAACCAAAATATTTAAACACCCTATATTTAAATAAAAATGCATCAATTTCTACTAAATCAAACGTGCTGATTGCGAAAAAAATAGTAAAAAAATTCCCAGGATTCTAGTTTTAGAAATACAAAGTTTTATTTCCCCTAGAAAACTAACACGTTTATTTCACTTTGCCGGGCTATAACTAATGAACGGTAAAAGGTACGTTAACGGGCGTGGCGGAAGTCGATTCTAGGGACTTTTCTACGTATGTACACTAATTTTTAACTGTCGTGTTCAGCTGATACAAAATTACCATGCAATAAATCAAAAAATGGTACCTTGGATTTTTCAGTAGCCAGTTATAAACCAAAATATTTAAACACCCTATATTTAAATAAAAATGTATCAATTTCTACTAAATCAAACGTGCTGATTGCGAAAAAAATAGTAAAAAAATTCCCAGGATTCTAGTTTTAAAAATACAAAGTTTTATTTCCCCTAGAAAACTAATACGTTTATTTCACTTTGCCGGGCTATAACTAATGAACGGTAAAAGGTACGTTAACGGGCGTGGCGGCAATCGATTCTAGGGACTTTTCTACGTATGTACACTAATTTTTAACTGTCGTGTTCAGCTGATACAAGATTACCATGCAATAAATCAAAAAATGGTACCTTGGATTTTTCAGTAGCCAGTTATAAACCAAAATATTTAAACACCCTATATTTAAATAAAAATGTATCAATTTCTACTAAATCAAACGTGCTGATTGCGAAAAAAATAGTAAAAAAATTCCCAGGATTCTAGTTTTAGAAATACAAAGTTTTATTTCCCCTAGAAAACTAACACGTTTATTTCACTTTGCCGGGCTATAACTAATGAACGGTAAAAGGTACGTTAACGGGCGTGGCGGCAATCGATTCTAGGGACTTTTGTACGTATGTACACTAATTTTTAACTGTCGTGTTCAGCTGATACAAGATTACCATGCAATAAATCAAAAAATGGTACCTTGGATTTTTCAGTAGCCAGTTATAAACCAAAATATTTAAACACCCTATATTTAAATAAAAATGTATCAATTTCTACTAAATCAAACGTGCTGATTGCGAACAAATAGTAAAAAAATTCCCAGGATTCTAGTTTTAGAAATACAAAGTTTTATTTTGCCTAGAAAACTAACACGTTTATTTCACTTTGCCGGGCTATAACTAATGAACGGTAAAAGGTACGTTAACGGGCGTGGCGGCAATCGATTCTAGGGACTTTTCTACGTATGTACACTAATTTTTAACTGTCGTGTTCAGCTGATACAAAATTACCATGCAATAAATCAAAAAATGGTACCTTGGATTTTTCAGTAGCCAGTTATAAACCAAAATATTTAAACACCCTATATTTAAATAAAAATGTATCAATATCTACTAAATCAAACGTGCTGATTGCGAAAAAAATAGTAAAAAAATTCCCAGGATTCTAGTTTTAGAAATACAAAGTTTTATTTCCCCTAGAAAACTAACACGTTTATTTCACTTTGCCGGGCTATAACTAATGAACGGTAAAAGGTACGTTAACGGGCGTGGCGGAAATCGATTCTAGGGACTTTTCTACGTATGTACACTAATTTTTAACTGTCGTGTTCAGCTGATACAAAATTACCTTGCAATAAATCAAAAAATGATACCTTGGATTTTTCAGTAGCCAGTTATAAACCAAAATATTTAAACACCCTATATTTAAATAAAAATGTATCAATTTCTACTAAAACAAACGTGCTGATTGCGAAAAAAATAGTAAAAAAATTCCCAGGATTCTAGTTTTAGAAATACAAAGTTTTATTTCCCCTAGAAAACTAACACGTTTATTTCACTTTGCCGGGCTATAACTAATGAACGGTAAAAGGTACGTTAACGGGCGTGGCGGCAATCGATTCTAGGGACTTTTCTACGTATGTACACTAATTTTTAACTGTCGTGTTCAGCTGATACAAGATTACCATGCAATAAATCAAAAAATGGTACCTTGGATTTTTCAGTAGCCAGTTATAAACCAAAATATTTAAACACCCTATATTTAAATAAAAATGTATCAATTTCTACTAAATCAAACGTGCTGATTGCGAAAAAAATAGTAAAAAAATTCCCAGGATTCTAGTTTTAGAAATACAAAGTTTTATTTCCCCTAGAAAACTAACACGTTTATTTCACTTTGCCGGGCTATAACTAATGAACGGTAAAAGGTACGTTAACGGGCGTGGCGGAAATCGATTCTAGGGACTTTTTTACGTATGTACACTAATTTTTAACTGTCGTGTTCAGCTGATACAAAATTACCATGCAATAAATCAAAAAATGGTACCTTGGATATTTCAGTAGCCAGTTATAAACCAAAATATTTAAACACCCTATATTTAAATAAAAATGTATCAATTTCTACTAAATCAAACGTGCTGATTGCGAAAAAAATAGTAAAAAAATTCCCAGGATTCTAGTTTTAGAAATACAAAGTTTTATTTCCCCTAGAAAACTAACACGTTTATTTCACTTTGCCGGGCTATAACTAATGAACGGTAAAAGGTACGTTAACGGGCGTGGCGGCAATCGATTCTAGGGACTTTTCTACGTATGTACACTAATTTTTAACTGTCGTGTTCAGCTGATACAAGATTACCATGCAATAAATCAAAAAATGGTACCTTGGATTTTTCAGTAGCCAGTTATAAACCAAAATATTTAAACACCCTATATTTAAATAAAAATGTATCAATTTCTACTAAATCAAACGTGCTGATTGCGAAAAAAATAGTAAAAAAATTCCCAGGATTCTAGTTTTAGAAATACAAAGTTTTATTTCCCCTAGAAAACTAACACGTTTATTTCACTTTGCCGGGCTATAACTAATGAACGGTAAAAGGTACGTTAACGGGCGTGGCGGCAATCGATTCTAGGGACTTTTGTACGTATGTACACTAATTTTTAACTGTCGTGTTCAGCTGATACAAGATTACCATGCAATAAATCAAAAAATGGTACCTTGGATTTTTCAGTAGCCAGTTATAAACCAAAATATTTAAACACCCTATATTTAAATAAAAATGCATCAATTTCTACTAAATCGAACGTGCTGATTGCGAAAAAAATAGTAAAAAAATTCCCAGGATTCTAGTTTTAGAAATACAAAGTTTTATTTCCCCTAGAAAACTAACACGTTTATTTCACTTTGCCGGGCTATAACTAATGAACGGTAAAAGGTACGTTAACGGGCGTGGCGGAAATCGATTCTAGGGACTTTTCTACGTATGTACACTAATTTTTAACTGTCGTGTTCAGCTGATACAAAATTACCATGCAATAAATCAAAAAATGGTACCTTGGATTTTTCAGTAGCCAGTTATAAACCAAAATATTTAAACACCCTATATTTAAATAAAAATGTATCAATTTCTACTAAATCAAACGTGCTGATTGCGAAAAAAATAGTAAAAAAATTCCCAGGATTCTAGTTTTAGAAATACAAAGTTTTATTTCCCCTAGAAAACTAACACGTTTATTTCACTTTGCCGGGCTATAACTAATGAACGGTAAAAGGTACGTTAACGGGCGTGGCGGCAATCGATTCTAGGGACTTTTGTACGTATGTACACTAATTTTTAACTGTCGTGTTCAGCTGATACAAGATTACCATGCAATAAATCAAAAAATGGTACCTTGGATTTTTCAGTAGCCAGTTATAAACCAAAATATTTAAACACCCTATATTTAAATAAAAATGTATCAATTTCTACTAAATCAAACGTGCTGATTGCGAAAAAAATAGTAAAAAAATTCCCAGGATTCTAGTTTTAGAAATACAAAGTTTTATTTCCCCTAGAAAACTAACACGTTTATTTCACTTTGCCGGGCTATAACTAATGAACGGTAAAAGGTACGTTAACGGGCGTAACGGAAATCGATTCTAGGGACTTTTTTACGTATGTACACTAATTTTTAACTGTCGTGTTCAGCTGATACAAGATTACCATGCAATAAATCAAAAAATGGTACCTTGGATTTTTCAGTAGCCAGTTATAAACCAAAATATTTAAACACCCTATATTTAAATAAAAATGCATCAATTTCTACTAAATCGAACGTGCTGATTGCGAAAAAAATAGTAAAAAAATTCCCAGGATTCTAGTTTTAGAAATACAAAGTTTTATTTCCCCTAGAAAACTAACACGTTTATTTCACTTTGCCGGGCTATAACTAATGAACGGTAAAAGGTACGTTAACGGGCGTGGCGGAAATCGATTCTAGGGACTTTTCTACGTATGTACACTAATTTTTAACTGTCGTGTTCAGCTGATACAAAATTACCATGCAATAAATCAAAAAATGGTACCTTGGATTTTTCAGTAGCCAGTTATAAACCAAAATATTTAAACACCCTATATTTAAATAAAAATGTATCAATTTCTACTAAATAAAACGTGCTGATTGCGAAAAAAATAGTAAAAAAATTCCCAGGATTCTAGTTTTAGAAATACAAAGTTTTATTTCCCCTAGAAAACTAACACGTTTATTTCACTTTGCCGGGCTATAACTAATGAACGGTAAAAGGTACGTTAACGGGCGTGGCGGAAATCGATTCTAGGGACTTTTCTACGTATGTACACTAATTTTTAACTGTCGTGTTCAGCTGATACAAAATTACCTTGCAATAAATCAAAAAATGGTACCTTGGATTTTTCAGTAGCCAGTTATAAACCAAAATATTTAAACACCCTATATTTAAATAAAAATGTATCAATTTCTACTAAATCAAACGTGCTGATTGCGAAAAAAATAGTAAAAAAATTCCCAGGATTCTACTTTTAGAAATACAAAGTTTTATTTCCCCTAGAAAACTAACACGTTTATTTCACTTTGCCGGGCTATAACTAATGAACGGTAAAAGGTACGTTAACGGGCGTGGCGGCAATCGATTCTAGGGACTTTTCTACGTATGTACACTAATTTTTAACTGTCGTGTTCAGCTGATACAAAATTACCTTGCAATAAATCAAAAAATGGTACCTTGGATTTTTCAGTAGCCAGTTATAAACCAAAATATTTAAACACCCTATATTTAAATAAAAATGTATCAATTTCTACTAAATCAAACGTGCTGATTGCGAAAAAAATAGTAAAAAAATTCCCAGGATTCTAGTTTTAGAAATACAAAGTTTTATTTCCCCTAGAAAACTAACACGTTTATTTCACTTTGCCGGGCTATAACTAATGAACGGTAAAAGGTACGTTAACGGGCGTGGCGGCAATCGATTCTAGGGACTTTTCTACGTATGTACACTAATTTTTAACTGTCGTGTTCAGCTGATACAAGATTACCATGCAATAAATCAAAAAATGGTACCTTGGATTTTTCAGTAGCCAGTTATAAACCAAAATATTTAAACACCCTATATTTAAATAAAAATGTATCAATTTCTACTAAATCAAACGTGCTGATTGCGAAAAAAATAGTAAAAAAATTCCCAGGATTCTAGTTTTAGAAATACAAAGTTTTATTTCCCCTAGAAAACTAACACGTTTATTTCACTTTGCCGGGCTATAACTAATGAACGGTAAAAGGTACGTTAACGGGCGTGGCGGCAATCGATTCTAGGGACTTTTGTACGTATATACACTAATTTTTAACTGTCGTGTTCAGCTGATACAAGATTACCATGCAATAAATCAAAAAATGGTACCTTGGATTTTTCAGTAGCCAGTTATAAACCAAAATATTTAAACACCCTATATTTAAATAAAAATGTATCAATTTCTACTAAATCAAACGTGCTGATTGCGAAAAAAATAGTAAAAAAATTCCCAGGATTCTAGTTTTAGAAATACAAAGTTTTATTTTGCCTAGAAAACTAACACGTTTATTTCACTTTGCCGGGCTATAACTAATAAACGGTAAAAGGTACGTTAACAAACGTGGCGGAAATCGATTCTAGGGACTTTTCTACGTATGTACACTAATTTTTAACTGTCGTGTTCAGCTGATACAAAATTACCATGCAATAAATCAAAAAATGGTACCTTGGATTTTTCAGTAGCCAGTTATAAACCAAAATATTTAAACACCCTATATTTAAATAAAAATGTATCAATTTCTACTAAATCAAACGTGCTGATTGCGAAAAAAATAGTAAAAAAATTCCCAGGATTCTAGTTTTAGAAATACAAAGTTTTATTTCCCCTAGAAAACTAACACGTTTATTTCACTTTGCCGGGCTATAACTAATGAACGGTAAAAGGTACGTTAACGGGCGTGGCGGAAATCGATTCTAGGGACTTTTCTACGTATGTACACTAATTTTTAACTGTCGTGTTCAGCTGATACAAAATTACCATGCAATAAATCAAAAAATGGTACCTTGGATTTTTCAGTAGCCAGTTATAAACCAAAATATTTAAACACCCTATATTTAAATAAAAATGTATCAATATCTACTAAATCAAACGTGCTGATTGCGAAAAAAATAGTAAAAAAATTCCCAGGATTCTAGTTTTAGAAATACAAAGTTTTATTTCCTCTAGAAAACTAACACGTTTATTTCACTTTGCCGGGCTATAACTAATGAACGGTAAAAGGTACGTTAACGGGCGTGGCGGCAATCGATTCTAGGGACTTTTCTACGTATGTACACTAATTTTTAACTGTCGTGTTCAGCTGATACAAAATTACCATGCAATAAATCAAAAAATGGTACCTTGGATTTTTCAGTAGCCAGTTATAAACCAAAATATTTAAACACCCTATATTTAAATAAAAATGTATCAATTTCTACTAAATCAAACGTGCTGATTGCGAAAAAAATAGTAAAAAAATTCCCAGGATTCTAGTTTTAGAAATACAAAGTTTTATTTCCCCTAGAAAACTAACACGTTTATTTCACTTTGCCGGGCTATAACTAATGAACGGTAGAAGGTACGTTAACAAACGTGGCGGAAATCGATTCTAGGGACTTTTCTACGTATGTACACTAATTTTTAACTGTCGTGTTCAGCTGATACAAAATTACCATGCAATAAATCAAAAAATGGTACCTTGGATTTTTCAGTAGCCAGTTATAAACCAAAATATTTAAACACCCTATATTTAAATAAAAATGTATCAATTTCTACTAAATCAAACGTGCTGATTGCGAAAAAAATAGTAAAAAAATTCCCAGGATTCTAGTTTTAGAAATACAAAGTTTTATTTCCCCTAGAAAACTAACACGTTTATTTCACTTTGCCGGGCTATAACTAATGAACGGTAAAAGGTACGTTAACGGGCGTGGCGGAAATCGATTCTAGGGACTTTTCTACGTATGTACACTAATTTTTAACTGTCGTGTTCAGCTGATACAAAATTACCATGCAATAAATCAAAAAATGGTACCTTGGATTTTTCAGTAGCCAGTTATAAACCAAAATATTTAAACACCCTATATTTAAATAAAAATGTATCAATTTCTACTAAATCAAACGTGCTGATTGCGAAAAAAATAGTAAAAAAATTCCCAGGATTCTAGTTTTAGAAATACAAAGTTTTATTTCCCCTAGAAAACTAACACGTTTATTTCACTTTGCCGGGCTATAACTAATGAACGGTAAAAGGTACGTTAACGGGCGTGGCGGCGATCGATTCTAGGGACTTTTCTACGTATGTACACTAATTTTTAACTGTCGTGTTCAGCTGATACAAGATTACCATGCAATAAATCAAAAAATGGTACCTTGGATTTTTCAGTAGCCAGTTATAAACCAAAATATTTAAACACCCTATATTTAAATAAAAATGTATCAATTTCTACTAAATCAAACGTGCTGATTGCGAAAAAAATAGTAAAAAAATTCCCAGGATTCTAGTTTTAGAAATACAAAGTTTTATTTCCCCTAGAAAACTAACACGTTTATTTCACTTTGCCGGGCTATAACTAATGAACGGTAAAAGGTACGTTAACGGGCGTGGCGGCAATCGATTCTAGGGACTTTTGTACGTATATACACTAATTTTTAACTGTCGTGTTCAGCTGATACAAGATTACCATGCAATAAATCAAAAAATGGTACCTTGGATTTTTCAGTAGCCAGTTATAAACCAAAATATTTAAACACCCTATATTTAAATAAAAATGTATCAATTTCTACTAAATCAAACGTGCTGATTGCGAAAAAAATAGTAAAAAAATTCCCAGGATTCTAGTTTTAGAAATACAAAGTTTTATTTCCCCTAGAAAACTAACACGTTTATTTCACTTTGCCGGGCTATAACTAATGAACGGTAAAAGGTACGTTAACGGGCGTGGCGGAAATCGATTCTAGGGACTTTTCTACGTATGTACACTAATTTTTAACTGTCGTGTTCAGCTGATACAAAATTACCATGCAATAAATCAAAAAATGGTACCTTGGATTTTTCAGTAGCCAGTTATAAACCAAAATATTTAAACACCCTATATTTAAATAAAAATGTATCAATATCTACTAAATCAAACGTGCTGATTGCGAAAAAAATAGTAAAAAAATTCCCAGGATTCTAGTTTTAGAAATACAAAGTTTTATTTCCTCTAGAAAACTAACACGTTTATTTCACTTTGCCGGGCTATAACTAATGAACGGTAAAAGGTACGTTAACGGGCGTGGCGGCAATCGATTCTAGGGACTTTTCTACGTATGTACACTAATTTTTAACTGTCGTGTTCAGCTGATACAAAATTACCATGCAATAAATCAAAAAATGGTACCTTGGATTTTTCAGTAGCCAGTTATAAACCAAAATATTTAAACACCCTATATTTAAATAAAAATGTATCAATTTCTACTAAATCAAACGTGCTGATTGCGAAAAAAATAGTAAAAAAATTCCCAGGATTCTAGTTTTAGAAATACAAAGTTTTATTTTGCCTAGAAAACTAACACGTTTATTTCACTTTGCCGGGCTATAACTAATGAACGGTAGAAGGTACGTTAACAAACGTGGCGGAAATCGATTCTAGGGACTTTTCTACGTATGTACACTAATTTTTAACTGTCGTGTTCAGCTGATACAAAATTACCATGCAATAAATCAAAAAATGGTACCTTGGATTTTTCAGTAGCCAGTTATAAACCAAAATATTTAAACACCCTATATTTAAATAAAAATGTATCAATTTCTACTAAATCAAACGTGCTGATTGCGAAAAAAATAGTAAAAAAATTCCCAGGATTCTAGTTTTAGAAATACAAAGTTTTATTTCCCCTAGAAAACTAACACGTTTATTTCACTTTGCCGGGCTATAACTAATGAACGGTAAAAGGTACGTTAACGGGCGTGGCGGAAATCGATTCTAGGGACTTTTCTACGTATGTACACTAATTTTTAACTGTCGTGTTCAGCTGATACAAAATTACCATGCAATAAATCAAAAAATGGTACCTTGGATTTTTCAGTAGCCAGTTATAAACCAAAATATTTAAACACCCTATATTTAAATAAAAATGTATCAATTTCTACTAAATCAAACGTGCTGATTGCGAAAAAAATAGTAAAAAAATTCCCAGGATTCTAGTTTTAGAAATACAAAGTTTTATTTCCCCTAGAAAACTAACACGTTTATTTCACTTTGCCGGGCTATAACTAATGAACGGTAAAAGGTACGTTAACGGGCGTGGCGGCGATCGATTCTAGGGACTTTTCTACGTATGTACACTAATTTTTAACTGTCGTGTTCAGCTGATACAAGATTACCATGCAATAAATCAAAAAATGGTACCTTGGATTTTTCAGTAGCCAGTTATAAACCAAAATATTTAAACACCCTATATTTAAATAAAAATGTATCAATTTCTACTAAATCAAACGTGCTGATTGCGAAAAAAATAGTAAAAAAATTCCCAGGATTCTAGTTTTAGAAATACAAAGTTTTATTTCCCCTAGAAAACTAACACGTTTATTTCACTTTGCCGGGCTATAACTAATGAACGGTAAAAGGTATGTTAACGGGCGTGGCGGCAATCGATTCTAGGGACTTTTGTACGTATATACACTAATTTTTAACTGTCGTGTTCAGCTGATACAAGATTACCATGCAATAAATCAAAAAATGGTACCTTGGATTTTTCAGTAGCCAGTTATAAACCAAAATATTTAAACACCCTATATTTAAATAAAAATGTATCAATTTCTACTAAATCAAACGTGCTGATTGCGAAAAAAATAGTAAAAAAATTCCCAGGATTCTAGTTTTAGAAATACAAAGTTTTATTTTGCCTAGAAAACTAACACGTTTATTTCACTTTGCCGGGCTATAACTAATAAACGGTAAAAGGTACGTTAACAAACGTGGCGGAAATCGATTCTAGGGACTTTTCTACGTATGTACACTAATTTTTAACTGTCGTGTTCAGCTGATACAAAATTACCATGCAATAAATCAAAAAATGGTACCTTGGATTTTTCAGTAGCCAGTTATAAACCAAAATATTTAAACACCCTATATTTAAATAAAAATGTATCAATTTCTACTAAATCAAACGTGCTGATTGCGAAAAAAATAGTAAAAAAATTCCCAGGATTCTAGTTTTAGAAATACAAAGTTTTATTTCCCCTAGAAAACTAACACGTTTATTTCACTTTGCCGGGCTATAACTAATGAACGGTAAAAGGTACGTTAACGGGCGTGGCGGAAATCGATTCTAGGGACTTTTCTACGTATGTACACTAATTTTTAACTGTCGTGTTCAGCTGATACAAAATTACCATGCAATAAATCAAAAAATGGTACCTTGGATTTTTCAGTAGCCAGTTATAAACCAAAATATTTAAACACCCTATATTTAAATAAAAATGTATCAATATCTACTAAATCAAACGTGCTGATTGCGAAAAAAATAGTAAAAAAATTCCCAGGATTCTAGTTTTAGAAATACAAAGTTTTATTTCCCCTAGAAAACTAACACGTTTATTTCACTTTGCCGGGCTATAACTAATGAACGGTAAAAGGTACGTTAACGGGCGTGGCGGCAATCGATTCTAGGGACTTTTCTACGTATGTACACTAATTTTTAACTGTCGTGTTCAGCTGATACAAAATTACCATGCAATAAATCAAAAAATGGTACCTTGGATTTTTCAGTAGCCAGTTATAAACCAAAATATTTAAACACCCTATATTTAAATAAAAATGTATCAATTTCTACTAAATCAAACGTGCTGATTGCGAAAAAAATAGTAAAAAAATTCCCAGGATTCTAGTTTTAGAAATACAAAGTTTTATTTCCCCTAGAAAACTAACACGTTTATTTCACTTTGCCGGGCTATAACTAATGAACGGTAGAAGGTACGTTAACAAACGTGGCGGAAATCGATTCTAGGGACTTTTCTACGTATGTACACTAATTTTTAACTGTCGTGTTCAGCTGATACAAAATTACCATGCAATAAATCAAAAAATGGTACCTTGGATTTTTCAGTAGCCAGTTATAAACCAAAATATTTAAACACCCTATATTTAAATAAAAATGTATCAATTTCTACTAAATCAAACGTGCTGATTGCGAAAAAAATAGTAAAAAAATTCCCAGGATTCTAGTTTTAGAAATACAAAGTTTTATTTCCCCTAGAAAACTAACACGTTTATTTCACTTTGCCGGGCTATAACTAATGAACGGTAAAAGGTACGTTAACGGGCGTGGCGGAAATCGATTCTAGGGACTTTTCTACGTATGTACACTAATTTTTAACTGTCGTGTTCAGCTGATACAAAATTACCTTGCAATAAATCAAAAATGGTACCTTGGATTTTTCAGTAGCCAGTTATAAACCAAAATATTTAAACACCCTATATTTAAATAAAAATGTATCAATTTCTACTAAATCAAACGTGCTGATTGCGAAAAAAATAGTAAAAAAATTCCCAGGATTCTAGTTTTAGAAATACAAAGTTTTATTTCCCCTAGAAAACTAACACGTTTATTTCACTTTGCCGGGCTATAACTAATGAACGGTAAAAGGTACGTTAACGGGCGTGGCGGCAATCGATTCTAGGGACTTTTCTACGTATGTACACTAATTTTTAACTGTCGTGTTCAGCTGATACAAGATTACCATGCAATAAATCAAAAAATGGTACCTTGGATTTTTCAGTAGCCAGTTATAAACCAAAATATTTAAACACCCTATATTTAAATAAAAATGTATCAATTTCTACTAAATCAAACGTGCTGATTGCGAAAAAAATAGTAAAAAAATTCCCAGGATTCTAGTTTTAGAAATACAAAGTTTTATTTCCCCTAGAAAACTAACACGTTTATTTCACTTTGCCGGGCTATAACTAATGAACGGTAAAAGGTACGTTAACGGGCGTAACGGAAATCGATTCTAGGGACTTTTTTACGTATGTACACTAATTTTTAACTGTCGTGTTCAGCTGATACAAAATTACCATGCAATAAATCAAAAAATGGTACCTTGGATATTTCAGTAGCCAGTTATAAACCAAAATATTTAAACACCCTATATTTAAATAAAAATGCATCAATTTCTACTAAATCAAACGTGCTGATTGCGAAAAAAATAGTAAAAAAATTCCCAGGATTCTAGTTTTAGAAATACAAAGTTTTATTTCCCCTAGAAAACTAACACGTTTATTTCACTTTGCCGGGCTATAACTAATGAACGGTAAAAGGTACGTTAACGGGCGTGGCGGAAGTCGATTCTAGGGACTTTTCTACGTATGTACACTAATTTTTAACTGTCGTGTTCAGCTGATACAAAATTACCATGCAATAAATCAAAAAATGGTACCTTGGATTTTTCAGTAGCCAGTTATAAACCAAAATATTTAAACACCCTATATTTAAATAAAAATGTATCAATTTCTACTAAATCAAACGTGCTGATTGCGAAAAAAATAGTAAAAAAATTCCCAGGATTCTAGTTTTAAAAATACAAAGTTTTATTTCCCCTAGAAAACTAATACGTTTATTTCACTTTGCCGGGCTATAACTAATGAACGGTAAAAGGTACGTTAACGGGCGTGGCGGCAATCGATTCTAGGGACTTTTCTACGTATGTACACTAATTTTTAACTGTCGTGTTCAGCTGATACAAGATTACCATGCAATAAATCAAAAAATGGTACCTTGGATTTTTCAGTAGCCAGTTATAAACCAAAATATTTAAACACCCTATATTTAAATAAAAATGTATCAATTTCTACTAAATCAAACGTGCTGATTGCGAAAAAAATAGTAAAAAAATTCCCAGGATTCTAGTTTTAGAAATACAAAGTTTTATTTCCCCTAGAAAACTAACACGTTTATTTCACTTTGCCGGGCTATAACTAATGAACGGTAAAAGGTACGTTAACGGGCGTGGCGGCAATCGATTCTAGGGACTTTTCTACGTATGTACACTAATTTTTAACTGTCGTGTTCAGCTGATACAAGATTACCATGCAATAAATCAAAAAATGGTACCTTGGATTTTTCAGTAGCCAGTTATAAACCAAAATATTTAAACACCCTATATTTAAATAAAAATGTATCAATTTCTACTAAATCAAACGTGCTGATTGCGAAAAAAATAGTAAAAAAATTCCCAGGATTCTAGTTTTAGAAATACAAAGTTTTATTTTGCCTAGAAAACTAACACGTTTATTTCACTTTGCCGGGCTATAACTAATGAACGGTAAAAGGTACGTTAACGGGCGTGGCGGCAATCGATTCTAGGGACTTTTCTACGTATGTACACTAATTTTTAACTGTCGTGTTCAGCTGATACAAAATTACCTTGCAATAAATCAAAAAATGATACCTTGGATTTTTCAGTAGCCAGTTATAAACCAAAATATTTAAACACCCTATATTTAAATAAAAATGTATCAATTTCTACTAAAACAAACGTGCTGATTGCGAAAAAAATAGTAAAAAAATTCCCAGGATTCTAGTTTTAGAAATACAAAGTTTTATTTCCCCTAGAAAACTAACACGTTTATTTCACTTTGCCGGGCTATAACTAATGAACGGTAAAAGGTACGTTAACGGGCGTGGCGGCAATCGATTCTAGGGACTTTTCTACGTATGTACACTAATTTTTAACTGTCGTGTTCAGCTGATACAAGATTACCATGCAATAAATCAAAAAATGGTACCTTGGATTTTTCAGTAGCCAGTTATAAACCAAAATATTTAAACACCCTATATTTAAATAAAAATGTATCAATTTCTACTAAATCAAACGTGCTGATTGCGAAAAAAATAGTAAAAAAATTCCCAGGATTCTAGTTTTAGAAATACAAAGTTTTATTTCCCCTAGAAAACTAACACGTTTATTTCACTTTGCCGGGCTATAACTAATGAACGGTAAAAGGTACGTTAACGGGCGTGGCGGCAATCGATTCTAGGGACTTTTGTACGTATATACACTAATTTTTAACTGTCGTGTTCAGCTGATACAAGATTACCATGCAATAAATCAAAAAATGGTACCTTGGATTTTTCAGTAGCCAGTTATAAACCAAAATATTTAAACACCCTATATTTAAATAAAAATGTATCAATTTCTACTAAATCAAACGTGCTGATTGCGAAAAAAATAGTAAAAAAATTCCCAGGATTCTAGTTTTAGAAATACAAAGTTTTATTTTGCCTAGAAAACTAACACGTTTATTTCACTTTGCCGGGCTATAACTAATAAACGGTAAAAGGTACGTTAACAAACGTGGCGGAAATCGATTCTAGGGACTTTTCTACGTATGTACACTAATTTTTAACTGTCGTGTTCAGCTGATACAAAATTACCATGCAATAAATCAAAAAATGGTACCTTGGATTTTTCAGTAGCCAGTTATAAACCAAAATATTTAAACACCCTATATTTAAATAAAAATGTATCAATTTCTACTAAATCAAACGTGCTGATTGCGAAAAAAATAGTAAAAAAATTCCCAGGATTCTAGTTTTAGAAATACAAAGTTTTATTTCCCCTAGAAAACTAACACGTTTATTTCACTTTGCCGGGCTATAACTAATGAACGGTAAAAGGTACGTTAACGGGCGTGGCGGCAATCGATTCTAGGGACTTTTCTACGTATGTACACTAATTTTTAACTGTCGTGTTTAGCTGATACAAAATTACCATGCAATAAATCAAAAAATGGTACCTTGGATTTTTCAGTAGCCAGTTATAAACCAAAATATTTAAACACCCTATATTTAAATAAAAATGTATCAATTTCTACTAAATCAAACGTGCTGATTGCGAAAATAATAGTAAAAAAATTCCCAGGATTCTAGTTTTAGAAATACAAAGTTTTATTTTGCCTAGAAAACTAACACGTTTATTTCACTTTGCCGGGCTATAACTAATAAACGGTAAAAGGTACGTTAACAAACGTGGCGGAAATCGATTCTAGGGACTTTTCTACGTATGTACACTAATTTTTAACTGTCGTGTTCAGCTGATACAAAATTACCATGCAATAAATCAAAAAATGGTACCTTGGATTTTTCAGTAGCCAGTTATAAACCAAAATATTTAAACACCCTATATTTAAATAAAAATGTATCAATTTCTACTAAATCAAACGTGCTGATTGCGAAAAAAATAGTAAAAAAATTCCCAGGATTCTAGTTTTAGAAATACAAAGTTTTATTTCCCCTAGAAAACTAACACGTTTATTTCACTTTGCCGGGCTATAACTAATGAACGGTAAAAGGTACGTTAACGGGCGTGGCGGAAATCGATTCTAGGGACTTTTCTACGTATGTACACTAATTTTTAACTGTCGTGTTCAGCTGATACAAAATTACCATGCAATAAATCAAAAAATGGTACCTTGGATTTTTCAGTAGCCAGTTATAAACCAAAATATTTAAACACCCTATATTTAAATAAAAATGTATCAATATCTACTAAATCAAACGTGCTGATTGCGAAAAAAATAGTAAAAAAATTCCCAGGATTCTAGTTTTAGAAATACAAAGTTTTATTTCCCCTAGAAAACTAACACGTTTATTTCACTTTGCCGGGCTATAACTAATGAACGGTAAAAGGTACGTTAACGGGCGTGGCGGCAATCGATTCTAGGGACTTTTCTACGTATGTACACTAATTTTTAACTGTCGTGTTCAGCTGATACAAAATTACCATGCAATAAATCAAAAAATGGTACCTTGGATTTTTCAGTAGCCAGTTATAAACCAAAATATTTAAACACCCTATATTTAAATAAAAATGTATCAATTTCTACTAAATCAAACGTGCTGATTGCGAAAAAAATAGTAAAAAAATTCCCAGGATTCTAGTTTTAGAAATACAAAGTTTTATTTCCCCTAGAAAACTAACACGTTTATTTCACTTTGCCGGGCTATAACTAATGAACGGTAGAAGGTACGTTAACAAACGTGGCGGAAATCGATTCTAGGGACTTTTCTACGTATGTACACTAATTTTTAACTGTCGTGTTCAGCTGATACAAAATTACCATGCAATAAATCAAAAAATGGTACCTTGGATTTTTCAGTAGCCAGTTATAAACCAAAATATTTAAACACTTTATATTTAAATAAAAATGTATCAATTTCTACTAAATCAAACGTGCTGATTGCGAAAAAAATAGTAAAAAAATTCCCAGGAATCTAGTTTTAGAAATACAAAGTTTTATTTCCCCTAGAAAACTAACACGTTTATTTCACTTTGCCGGGCTATAACTAATGAACGGTAAAAGGTACGTTAACGGTCGTGGCGGCAATCGATTCTAGGGACTTTTCTACGTATGTACACTAATTTTTAACTGTCGTGTTCAGCTGATACAAAATTACCATGCAATAAATCAAAAAATGGTACCTTGGATTTTTCAGTAGCCAGTTATAAACCAAAATATTTAAACACCCTATATTTAAATAAAAATGTATCAATTTCTACTAAATCAAACGTGCTGATTGCGAAAAAAATAGTAAAAAAATTCCCAGGATTCTAGTTTTAGAAATACAAAGTTTTATTTCCCCTAGAAAACTAACACGTTTATTTCACTTTGCCGGGCTATAACTAATGAACGGTAGAAGGTACGTTAACAAACGTGGCGGAAATCGATTCTAGGGACTTTTCTACGTATGTACACTAATTTTTAACTGTCGTGTTCAGCTGATACAAAATTACCATGCAATAAATCAAAAAATGGTACCTTGGATTTTTCAGTAGCCAGTTATAAACCAAAATATTTAAACACCCTATATTTAAATAAAAATGTATCAATTTCTACTAAATCAAACGTGCTGATTGCGAAAAAAATAGTAAAAAAATTCCCAGGATTCTAGTTTTAGAAATACAAAGTTTTATTTCCCCTAGAAAACTAACACGTTTATTTCACTTTGCCGGGCTATAACTAATGAACGGTAAAAGGTACGTTAACGGGCGTGGCGGAAATCGATTCTAGGGACTTTTCTACGTATGTACACTAATTTTTAACTGTCGTGTTCAGCTGATACAAAATTACCATGCAATAAATCAAAAAATGGTACCTTGGATTTTTCAGTAGCCAGTTATAAACCAAAATATTTAAACACCCTATATTTAAATAAAAATGTATCAATATCTACTAAATCAAACGTGCTGATTGCGAAAAAAATAGTAAAAAAATTCCCAGGATTCTAGTTTTAGAAATACAAAGTTTTATTTCCCCTAGAAAACTAACACGTTTATTTCACTTTGCCGGGCTATAACTAATGAACGGTAAAAGGTACGTTAACGGGCGTGGCGGCAATCGATTCTAGGGACTTTTCTACGTATGTACACTAATTTTTAACTGTCGTGTTCAGCTGATACAAAATTACCATGCAATAAATCAAAAAATGGTACCTTGGATTTTTCAGTAGCCAGTTATAAACCAAAATATTTAAACACCCTATATTTAAATAAAAATGTATCAATTTCTACTAAATCAAACGTGCTGATTGCGAAAAAAATAGTAAAAAAATTCCCAGGATTCTAGTTTTAGAAATACAAAGTTTTATTTCCCCTAGAAAACTAACACGTTTATTTCACTTTGCCGGGCTATAACTAATGAACGGTAAAAGGTACGTTAACGGGCGTGGCGGCAATCGATTCTAGGGACTTTTGTACGTATATACACTAATTTTTAACTGTCGTGTTCAGCTGATACAAGATTACCATGCAATAAATCAAAAAATGGTACCTTGGATTTTTCAGTAGCCAGTTATAAACCAAAATATTTAAACACCCTATATTTAAATAAAAATGTATCAATTTCTACTAAATCAAACGTGCTGATTGCGAAAAAAATAGTAAAAAAATTCCCAGGATTCTAGTTTTAGAAATACAAAGTTTTATTTTGCCTAGAAAACTAACACGTTTATTTCACTTTGCCGGGCTATAACTAATAAACGGTAAAAGGTACGTTAACAAACGTGGCGGAAATCGATTCTAGGGACTTTTCTACGTATGTACACTAATTTTTAACTGTCGTGTTCAGCTGATACAAAATTACCATGCAATAAATCAAAAAATGGTACCTTGGATTTTTCAGTAGCCAGTTATAAACCAAAATATTTAAACACCCTATATTTAAATAAAAATGTATCAATTTCTACTAAATCAAACGTGCTGATTGCGAAAAAAATAGTAAAAAAATTCCCAGGATTCTAGTTTTAGAAATACAAAGTTTTATTTCCCCTAGAAAACTAACACGTTTATTTCACTTTGCCGGGCTATAACTAATGAACGGTAAAAGGTACGTTAACGGGCGTGGCGGAAATCGATTCTAGGGACTTTTCTACGTATGTACACTAATTTTTAACTGTCGTGTTCAGCTGATACAAAATTACCATGCAATAAATCAAAAAATGGTACCTTGGATTTTTCAGTAGCCAGTTATAAACCAAAATATTTAAACACCCTATATTTAAATAAAAATGTATCAATATCTACTAAATCAAACGTGCTGATTGCGAAAAAAATAGTAAAAAAATTCCCAGGATTCTAGTTTTAGAAATACAAAGTTTTATTTCCCCTAGAAAACTAACACGTTTATTTCACTTTGCCGGGCTATAACTAATGAACAGTAAAAGGTACGTTAACGGGCGTGGCGGCAATCGATTCTAGGGACTTTTCTACGTATGTACACTAATTTTTAACTGTCGTGTTCAGCTGATACAAAATTACCATGCAATAAATCAAAAAATGGTACCTTGGATTTTTCAGTAGCCAGTTATAAACCAAAATATTTAAACACCCTATATTTAAATAAAAATGTATCAATTTCTACTAAATCAAACGTGCTGATTGCGAAAAAAATAGTAAAAAAATTCCCAGGATTCTAGTTTTAGAAATACAAAGTTTTATTTCCCCTAGAAAACTAACACGTTTATTTCACTTTGCCGGGCTATAACTAATGAACGGTAGAAGGTACGTTAACAAACGTGGCGGAAATCGATTCTAGGGACTTTTCTACGTATGTACACTAATTTTTAACTGTCGTGTTCAGCTGATACAAAATTACCATGCAATAAATCAAAAAATGGTACCTTGGATTTTTCAGTAGCCAGTTATAAACCAAAATATTTAAACACCCTATATTTAAATAAAAATGTATCAATTTCTACTAAATCAAACGTGCTGATTGCGAAAAAAATAGTAAAAAAATTCCCAGGATTCTAGTTTTAGAAATACAAAGTTTTATTTCCCCTAGAAAACTAACACGTTTATTTCACTTTGCCGGGCTATAACTAATGAACGGTAAAAGGTACGTTAACGGGCGTGGCGGAAATCGATTCTAGGGACTTTTCTACGTATGTACACTAATTTTTAACTGTCGTGTTCAGCTGATACAAAATTACCTTGCAATAAATCAAAAATGGTACCTTGGATTTTTCAGTAGCCAGTTATAAACCAAAATATTTAAACACCCTATATTTAAATAAAAATGTATCAATTTCTACTAAATCAAACGTGCTGATTGCGAAAAAAATAGTAAAAAAATTCCCAGGATTCTAGTTTTAGAAATACAAAGTTTTATTTCCCCTAGAAAACTAACACGTTTATTTCACTTTGCCGGGCTATAACTAATGAACGGTAAAAGGTACGTTAACGGGCGTGGCGGCAATCGATTCTAGGGACTTTTCTACGTATGTACACTAATTTTTAACTGTCGTGTTCAGCTGATACAAGATTACCATGCAATAAATCAAAAAATGGTACCTTGGATTTTTCAGTAGCCAGTTATAAACCAAAATATTTAAACACCCTATATTTAAATAAAAATGTATCAATTTCTACTAAATCAAACGTGCTGATTGCGAAAAAAATAGTAAAAAAATTCCCAGGATTCTAGTTTTAGAAATACAAAGTTTTATTTCCCCTAGAAAACTAACACGTTTATTTCACTTTGCCGGGCTATAACTAATGAACGGTAAAAGGTACGTTAACGGGCGTAACGGAAATCGATTCTAGGGACTTTTTTACGTATGTACACTAATTTTTAACTGTCGTGTTCAGCTGATACAAAATTACCATGCAATAAATCAAAAAATGGTACCTTGGATATTTCAGTAGCCAGTTATAAACCAAAATATTTAAACACCCTATATTTAAATAAAAATGTATCAATTTCTACTAAATCAAACGTGCTGATTGCGAAAAAAATAGTAAAAAAATTCCCAGGATTCTAGTTTTAGAAATACAAAGTTTTATTTCCCCTAGAAAACTCACACGTTTATTTCACTTTGCCGGGCTATAACTAATGAACGGCAAAAGGTACGTTAACGGGCGTGGCGGCAATCGATTCTAGGGACTTTTCTACGTATGTACACTAATTTTTAACTGTCGTGTTCAGCTGATACAAGATTACCATGCAATAAATCAAAAAATGGTACCTTGGATTTTTCAGTAGCCAGTTATAAACCAAAATATTTAAACACCCTATATTTAAATAAAAATGTATCAATTTCTACTAAATCAAACGTGCTGATTGCGAAAAAAATAGTAAAAAAATTCCCAGGATTCTAGTTTTAGAAATACAAAGTTTTATTTCCCCTAGAAAACTAACACGTTTATTTCACTTTGCCGGGCTATAACTAATGAACGGTAAAAGGTACGTTAACGGGCGTGGCGGCAATCGATTCTAGGGACTTTTGTACGTATGTACACTAATTTTTAACTGTCGTGTTCAGCTGATACAAGATTACCATGCAATAAATCAAAAAATGGTACCTTGGATTTTTCAGTAGCCAGTTATAAACCAAAATATTTAAACACCCTATATTTAAATAAAAATGTATCAATTTCTACTAAATCAAACGTGCTGATTGCGAAAAAAATAGTAAAAAAATTCCCAGGATTCTAGTTTTAGAAATACAAAGTTTTATTTTGCCTAGAAAACTAACACGTTTATTTCACTTTGCCGGGCTATAACTAATGAACGGTAAAAGGTACGTTAACGGGCGTGGCGGCAATCGATTCTAGGGACTTTTCTACGTATGTACACTAATTTTTAACTGTCGTGTTCAGCTGATACAAAATTACCTTGCAATAAATCAAAAAATGATACCTTGGATTTTTCAGTAGCCAGTTATAAACCAAAATATTTAAACACCCTATATTTAAATAAAAATGTATCAATTTCTACTAAAACAAACGTGCTGATTGCGAAAAAAATAGTAAAAAAATTCCCAGGATTCTAGTTTTAGAAATACAGAGTTTTATTTCCCCTAGAAAACTAACACGTTTATTTCACTTTGCCGGGCTATAACTAATGAACGGTAAAAGGTACGTTAACGGGCGTGGCGGCAATCGATTCTAGGGACTTTTCTACGTATGTACACTAATTTTTAACTGTCGTGTTCAGCTGATACAAGATTACCATGCAATAAATCAAAAAATGGTACCTTGGATTTTTCAGTAGCCAGTTATAAACCAAAATATTTAAACACCCTATATTTAAATAAAAATGTATCAATTTCTACTAAATCAAACGTGCTGATTGCGAAAAAAATAGTAAAAAAATTCCCAGGATTCTAGTTTTAGAAATACAAAGTTTTATTTCCCCTAGAAAACTAACACGTTTATTTCACTTTGCCGGGCTATAACTAATGAACGGTAAAAGGTACGTTAACGGGCGTGGCGGCAATCGATTCTAGGGACTTTTGTACGTATATACACTAATTTTTAACTGTCGTGTTCAGCTGATACAAGATTACCATGCAATAAATCAAAAAATGGTACCTTGGATTTTTCAGTAGCCAGTTATAAACCAAAATATTTAAACACCCTATATTTAAATAAAAATGAATCAATTTCTACTAAATCAAACGTGCTGATTGCGAAAAAAATAGTAAAAAAATTCCCAGGATTCTAGTTTTAGAAATACAAAGTTTTATTTTGCCTAGAAAACTAACACGTTTATTTCACTTTGCCGGGCTATAACTAATAAACGGTAAAAGGTACGTTAACAAACGTGGCGGAAATCGATTCTAGGGACTTTTCTACGTATGTACACTAATTTTTAACTGTCGTGTTCAGCTGATACAAAATTACCATGCAATAAATCAAAAAATGGTACCTTGGATTTTTCAGTAGCCAGTTATAAACCAAAATATTTAAACACCCTATATTTAAATAAAAATGTATCAATTTCTACTAAATCAAACGTGCTGATTGCGAAAAAAATAGTAAAAAAATTCCCAGGATTCTAGTTTTAGAAATACAAAGTTTTATTTCCCCTAGAAAACTAACACGTTTATTTCACTTTGCCGGGCTATAACTAATGAACGGTAAAAGGTACGTTAACGGGCGTGGCGGCAATCGATTCTAGGGACTTTTCTACGTATGTACACTAATTTTTAACTGTCGTGTTTAGCTGATACAAAATTACCATGCAATAAATCAAAAAATGGTACCTTGGATTTTTCAGTAGCCAGTTATAAACCAAAATATTTAAACACCCTATATTTAAATAAAAATGTATCAATTTCTACTAAATCAAACGTGCTGATTGCGAAAATAATAGTAAAAAAATTCCCAGGATTCTAGTTTTAGAAATACAAAGTTTTATTTTGCCTAGAAAACTAACACGTTTATTTCACTTTGCCGGGCTATAACTAATAAACGGTAAAAGGTACGTTAACAAACGTGGCGGAAATCGATTCTAGGGACTTTTCTACGTATGTACACTAATTTTTAACTGTCGTGTTCAGCTGATACAAAATTACCATGCAATAAATCAAAAAATGGTACCTTGGATTTTTCAGTAGCCAGTTATAAACCAAAATATTTAAACACCCTATATTTAAATAAAAATGTATCAATTTCTACTAAATCAAACGTGCTGATTGCGAAAAAAATAGTAAAAAAATTCCCAGGATTCTAGTTTTAGAAATACAAAGTTTTATTTCCCCTAGAAAACTAACACGTTTATTTCACTTTGCCGGGCTATAACTAATGAACGGTAAAAGGTACGTTAACGGGCGTGGCGGAAATCGATTCTAGGGACTTTTCTACGTATGTACACTAATTTTTAACTGTCGTGTTCAGCTGATACAAAATTACCATGCAATAAATCAAAAAATGGTACCTTGGATTTTTCAGTAGCCAGTTATAAACCAAAATATTTAAACACCCTATATTTAAATAAAAATGTATCAATATCTACTAAATCAAACGTGCTGATTGCGAAAAAAATAGTAAAAAAATTCCCAGGATTCTAGTTTTAGAAATACAAAGTTTTATTTCCCCTAGAAAACTAACACGTTTATTTCACTTTGCCGGGCTATAACTAATGAACGGTAAAAGGTACGTTAACGGTCGTGGCGGCAATCGATTCTAGGGACTTTTCTACGTATGTACACTAATTTTTAACTGTCGTGTTCAGCTGATACAAAATTACCATGCAATAAATCAAAAAATGGTACCTTGGATTTTTCAGTAGCCAGTTATAAACCAAAATATTTAAACACCCTATATTTAAATAAAAATGTATCAATTTCTACTAAATCAAACGTGCTGATTGCGAAAAAAATAGTAAAAAAATTCCCAGGATTCTAGTTTTAGAAATACAAAGTTTTATTTCCCCTAGAAAACTAACACGTTTATTTCACTTTGCCGGGCTATAACTAATGAACGGTAGAAAGTACGTTAACAAACGTGGCGGAAATCGATTCTAGGGACTTTTCTACGTATGTACACTAATTTTTAACTGTCGTGTTCAGCTGATACAAAATTACCATGCAATAAATCAAAAAATGGTACCTTGGATTTTTCAGTAGCCAGTTATAAACCAAAATATTTAAACACCCTATATTTAAATAAAAATGTATCAATTTCTACTAAATCAAACGTGCTGATTGCGAAAAAAATAGTAAAAAAATTCCCAGGAATCTAGTTTTAGAAATACAAAGTTTTATTTCCCCTAGAAAACTAACACGTTTATTTCACTTTGCCGGGCTATAACTAATGAACGGTAAAAGGTACGTTAACGGGCGTGGCGGCAATCGATTCTAGGGACTTTTCTACGTATGTACACTAATTTTTAACTGTCGTGTTCAGCTGATACAAAATTACCATGCAATAAATCAAAAAATGGTACCTTGGATTTTTCAGTAGCCAGTTATAAACCAAAATATTTAAACACCCTATATTTAAATAAAAATGTATCAATTTCTACTAAATCAAACGTGCTGATTGCGAAAAAAATAGTAAAAAAATTCCCAGGATTCTAGTTTTAGAAATACAAAGTTTTATTTCCCCTAGAAAACTAACACGTTTATTTCACTTTGCCGGGCTATAACTAATGAACGGTAGAAGGTACGTTAACAAACGTGGCGGAAATCGATTCTAGGGACTTTTCTACGTATGTACACTAATTTTTAACTGTCGTGTTCAGCTGATACAAAATTACCATGCAATAAATCAAAAAATGGTACCTTGGATTTTTCAGTAGCCAGTTATAAACCAAAATATTTAAACACCCTATATTTAAATAAAAATGTATCAATTTCTACTAAATCAAACGTGCTGATTGCGAAAAAAATAGTAAAAAAATTCCCAGGATTCTAGTTTTAGAAATACAAAGTTTTATTTCCCCTAGAAAACTAACACGTTTATTTCACTTTGCCGGGCTATAACTAATGAACGGTAAAAGGTACGTTAACGGGCGTGGCGGAAATCGATTCTAGGGACTTTTCTACGTATGTACACTAATTTTTAACTGTCGTGTTCAGCTGATACAAAATTACCATGCAATAAATCAAAAAATGGTACCTTGGATTTTTCAGTAGCCAGTTATAAACCAAAATATTTAAACACCCTATATTTAAATAAAAATGTATCAATATCTACTAAATCAAACGTGCTGATTGCGAAAAAAATAGTAAAAAAATTCCCAGGATTCTAGTTTTAGAAATACAAAGTTTTATTTCCCCTAGAAAACTAACACGTTTATTTCACTTTGCCGGGCTATAACTAATGAACGGTAAAAGGTACGTTAACGGGCGTGGCGGCAATCGATTCTAGGGACTTTTCTACGTATGTACACTAATTTTTAACTGTCGTGTTCAGCTGATACAAAATTACCATGCAATAAATCAAAAAATGGTACCTTGGATTTTTCAGTAGCCAGTTATAAACCAAAATATTTAAACACCCTATATTTAAATAAAAATGTATCAATTTCTACTAAATCAAACGTGCTGATTGCGAAAAAAATAGTAAAAAAATTCCCAGGATTCTAGTTTTAGAAATACAAAGTTTTATTTCCCCTAGAAAACTAACACGTTTATTTCACTTTGCCGGGCTATAACTAATGAACGGTAGAAGGTACGTTAACGGGCGTAGCGGAAATCGATTCTAGGGACTTTTCTACGTATGTACACTAATTTTTAACTGTCGTGTTCAGCTGATACAAAATTACCAAGCAATAAATCAAAAAATGGTACCTTGGATATTTCAGTAGCCAGTTATAAACCAAAATATTTAAACACCCTATATTTAAATAAAAATGTATCAATTTCTACTAAATCAAACGTGCTGATTGCGAAAAAAATAGTAAAAAAATTCCCAGGATTCTAGTTTTAGAAATACAAAGTTTTATTTCCCCTAGAAAACTAACACGTTTATTTCACTTTGCCGGGCTATAACTAATGAACGGTAAAAGGTAAGTTAACGGGCGTAGCGGAAATCGATTCTAGGGACTTTTCTACGTATGTACACTAATTTTTAACTGTCGTGTTCAGCTGATACAAGATTACCATGCAATAAATCAAAAAATGGTACCTTGGATTTTTCAGTAGCCAGTTATAAACCAAAATATTTAAACACCCTATATTTAAATAAAAATGTATCAATTTCTACTAAATCAAACGTGCTGATTGCGAAAAAAATAGTAAAAAAATTCCCAGGATTCTAGTTTTAGAAATACAAAGTTTTATTTCCCCTAGAAAACTAACACGTTTATTTCACTTTGCCGGGCTATAACTAATGAACGGTAAAAGGTACGTTAACAAGCGTGGCGGCAATCGATTCTAGGGACTTTTCTACGTATGTACACTAATTTTTAACTGTCGTGTTCAGCTGATACAAAATTACCATGCAATAAATCAAAAAATGGTACTTTGGATTTTTCAGTAGCCAGTTATAAACCAAAATATTTAAACACCCTATATTTAAATAAAAATGTATCAATTTCTACTAAGTCAAACGTGCTGATTGCGAAAAAAATAGTAAAAAAATTCCCAGGGTTCTAGTTTTGGAAATACAAAGTTTTATTTCCCCTAGAAAACTAACACGTTTATTTCACTTTGCCGGGCTATAACTAATGAACGGTAAAAGGTACGTTAACGGGCGTGGCGGAAATCGATTTTAGGGACTTTTCTACGTATGTACACTAATTTTTAACTGTCGTGTTCAGTTGATACAAAATTACCAAGCAATAAATCAAAAAATGGTACCTTGGATTTTACAGTAGCCAGTTATAAACCAAAATATTTAAACACCCTATATTTAAATAAAAATGTATCAATTTCTACTAAATCAAACGTGCTGATTGCGAAAAAAATAGTAAAAAAATTCCCAGGATTCTAGTTTTAGAAATACAAAGTTTTATTTCCCCTAGAAAACTAACACGTTTATTTCACTTTGCCGGGCTATAACTAATGAACGGTAAAAGGTACGTTAACGGGCGTGGCGGCAATCGATTCTAGGGACTTTTCTACGTATGTACACTAATTTTTAACTGTCGTGTTCAGCTGATACAAAATTACCATGCAATAAATCAAAAAATGGTACCTTGGATTTTTCAGTAGCCAGTTATAAACCAAAATATTTAAACACCCTATATTTAAATAAAAATGTATCAATTTCTACTAAATCAAACGTGCTGATTGCGAAAAAAATAGTAAAAAAATTCCCAGGATTCTAGTTTTAGAAATACAAAGTTTTATTTCCCCTAGAAAACTAACACGTTTATTTCACTTTGCCGGGCTATAACTAATGAACGGTAAAAGGTACGTTAACGGGCGTGGCGGCAATCGATTCTAGAGACTTTTCTACGTATGTACTCTAATTTTTAACTGTCGTGTTCAGCTGATACAAAATTACCATGCAATAAATCAAAAAATGGTACCTTGGATTTTTCAGTAGCCAGTTATAAACCAAAATATTTAAACACCCTATATTTAAATAAAAATGTATCAATTTCTACTAAATCAAACGTGCTGACTGCGAAAAAAATAGTAAAAAAATTCCCAGGATTCTAGTTTTAGAAATACAAAGTTTTATTTCCCCTAGAAAACTAACACGATTATTTCACTTTGCCGGGCTATAACTAATGAACGGTAAAAGGTACGTTAACGGGCGTGGCGGCAATCGATTTTAGGGACTTTTCTACGTATGTACACTAATGTTTAACTGTCGTGTTCAGCTGATACAAAATTACCATGCAATAAATCAAAAAATGGTACCTTGGATTTTTCAGTAGCCAGTTATAAACCAAAATATTTAAACACCCTATATTTAAGTAAAAATGTATCAATTTCTACTAAATCAAACGTGCTGATTGCGAAAAAAATAGTAAAAAAATTCCCAGGATTCTAGTTTTAGAAATACAAAGTTTTATTTCCCCTAGAAAACTAACACGTTTATTTCACTTTGCCGGGCTATAACTAATGAACGGTAAAAGGTACGTTAACGGGCGTGGCGGCAATCGATTCTAGGGACTTTTCTACGTATGTACACTAATGTTTAACTGTCGTGTTCAGCTGATACAAAATTACCATGCAATAAATCAAAAAATGGTACCTTGGATTTTTCAGTAGCCAGTTATAAACCAAAATATTTAAACACCCTATATTTAAGTAAAAATGTATCAATTTCTACTAAATCAAACGTGCTGACTGCGAAAAAAATAGTAAAATAATTCCCAGGATTCTAGTTTTAGAAATACAAAGTTTTATTTCCCCTAGAAAACTAACACGTTTATTTCACTTTGCCGGGCTATAACTAATGAACGGTAAAAGGTACGTTAACGGGCGTGGCGGCAATCGATTCTAGGGACTTTTCTACGTATGTACACTAATTTTTAACTGTCGTGTTCAGCTGATACAAAATTACCATGCAATAAATCAAAAAATGGTACCTTGGATTTTTCAGTAGCCAGTTATAAACCAAAATATTTAAACACCCTATATTTAAATAAAAATGTATCAATTTCTACTAAATCAAACGTGCTGATTGCGAAAAAAATAGTAAAAAAATTCCCAGGATTCTAGTTTTAGAAATACAAAGTTTTATTTCCCCTAGAAAACTAACACGTTTATTTCACTTTGCCGGGCTATAACTAATGAACGGTAGAAGGTACGTTAACGGGCGTAGCGGAAATCGATTCTAGGGACTTTTCTACGTATGTACACTAATTTTTAACTGTCGTGTTCAGCTGATACAAAATTACCAAGCAATAAATCAAAAAATGGTACCTTGGATATATCAGTAGCCAGTTATAAACCAAAATATTTAAACACCCTATATTTAAATAAAAATGTATCAATTTCTACTAAATCAAACGTGCTGATTGCGAAAAAAATAGTAAAAAAATTCCCAGGATTCTAGTTTTAGAAATACAAAGTTTTATTTCCCCTAGAAAACTAACACGTTTATTTCACTTTGCCGGGCTATAACTAATGAACGGTAAAAGGTACGTTAACGGGCGTAGCGGAAATCGATTCTAGGGACTTTTCTACGTATGTACACTAATTTTTAACTGTCGTGTTCAGCTGATACAAGATTACCATGCAATAAATCAAAAAATGGTACCTTGGATTTTTCAGTAGCCAGTTATAAACCAAAATATTTAAACACCCTATATTTAAATAAAAATGTATCAATTTCTACTAAATCAAACGTGCTGATTGCGAAAAAAATAGTAAAAAAATTCCCAGGATTCTAGTTTTAGAAATACAAAGTTTTATTTCCCCTAGAAAACTAACACGTTTATTTCACTTTGCCGGGCTATAACTAATGAACGGTAAAAGGTACGTTAACGGGCGTAGCGGAAATCGATTCTAGGGACTTTTCTACGTATGTACACTAATTTTTAACTGTCGTGTTCAGCTGATACAAGATTACCATGCAATAAATCAAAAAATGGTACCTTGGATTTTTCAGTAGCCAGTTATAAACCAAAATATTTAAACACCCTATATTTAAATAAAAATGTATCAATTTCTACTAAATCAAACGTGCTGATTGCGAAAAAAATAGTAAAAAAATTCCCAGGATTCTAGTTTTAGAAATACAAAGTTTTATTTCCCCTAGAAAACTAACACGTTTATTTCACTTTGCCGGGCTATAACTAATGAACGGTAAAAGGTACGTTAACAAGCGTGGCGGCAATCGATTCTAGGGACTTTTCTACGTATGTACACTAATTTTTAACTGTCGTGTTCAGCTGATACAAAATTACCATGCAATAAATCAAAAAATGGTACTTTGGATTTTTCAGTAGCCAGTTATAAACCAAAATATTTAAACACCCTATATTTAAATAAAAATGTATCAATTTCTACTAAATCAAACGTGCTGATTGCGAAAAAAATAGTAAAAAAATTCCCAGGGTTCTAGTTTTGGAAATACAAAGTTTTATTTCCCCTAGAAAACTAACACGTTTATTTCACTTTGCCGGGCTATAACTAATGAACGGTAAAAGGTACGTTAACGGGCGTGGCGGAAATCGATTCTAGGGACTTTTCTACGTATGTACACTAATTTTTAACTGTCGTGTTCAGTTGATACAAAATTACCAAGCAATAAATCAAAAAATGGTACCTTGGATTTTACAGTAGCCAGTTATAAACCAAAATATTTAAACACCCTATATTTAAATAAAAATGTATCAATTTCTACTAAATCAAACGTGCTGATTGCGAAAAAAATAGTAAAAAAATTCCCAGGATTCTAGTTTTAGAAATACAAAGTTTTATTTCCCCTAGAAAACTAACACGTTTATTTCACTTTGCCGGGCTATAACTAATGAACGGTAAAAGGTACGTTAACGGGCGTGGCGGCAATCGATTCTAGGGACTTTTCTACGTATGTACACTAATTTTTAACTGTCGTGTTCAGCTGATACAAAATTACCATGCAATAAATCAAAAAATGGTACCTTGGATTTTTCAGTAGCCAGTTATAAACCAAAATATTTAAACACCCTATATTTAAATAAAAATGTATCAATTTCTACTAAATCAAACGTGCTGATTGCGAAAAAAATAGTAAAAAAATTCCCAGGATTCTAGTTTTAGAAATACAAAGTTTTATTTCCCCTAGAAAACTAACACGTTTATTTCACTTTGCCGGGCTATAACTAATGAACGGTAAAAGGTACGTTAACGGGCGTGGCGGCAATCGATTCTAGAGACTTTTCTACGTATGTACTCTAATTTTTAACTGTCGTGTTCAGCTGATACAAAATTACCATGCAATAAATCAAAAAATGGTACCTTGGATTTTTCAGTAGCCAGTTATAAACCAAAATATTTAAACACCCTATATTTAAATAAAAATGTATCAATTTCTACTAAATCAAACGTGCTGACTGCGAAAAAAATAGTAAAAAAATTCCCAGGATTCTAGTTTTAGAAATACAAAGTTTTATTTCCCGTAGAAAACTAACACGATTATTTCACTTTGCCGGGCTATAACTAATGAACGGTAAAAGCTACGTTAACGGGCGTGGCGGCAATCGATTTTAGGGACTTTTCTACGTATGTACACTAATGTTTAACTGTCGTGTTCAGCTGATACAAAATTACCATGCAATAAATCAAAAAATGGTACCTTGGATTTTTCAGTAGCCAGTTATAAACCAAAATATTTAAACACCCTATATTTAAGTAAAAATGTATCAATTTCTACTAAATCAAACGTGCTGATTGCGAAAAAAATAGTAAAAAAATTCCCAGGATTCTAGTTTTAGAAATACAAAGTTTTATTTCCCCTAGAAAACTAACACGTTTATTTCACTTTGCCGGGCTATAACTAATGAACGGTAAAAGGTACGTTAACGGGCGTGGCGGCAATCGATTCTAGGGACTTTTCTACGTACGTACACTAATGTTTAACTGTCGTGTTCAGCTGATACAAAATTACCATGCAATAAATCAAAAAATGGTACCTTGGATTTTTCAGTAGCCAGTTATAAACCAAAATATTTAAACACCCTATATTTAAGTAAAAATGTATCAATTTCTACTAAATCAAACGTGCTGACTGCGAAAAAAATAGTAAAATAATTCCCAGGATTCTAGTTTTAGAAATACAAAGTTTTATTTCCCCTAGAAAACTAACACGTTTATTTCACTTTGCCGGGCTATAACTAATGAACGGTAAAAGGTACGTTAACGGGCGTAGCGGCAATCGATTCTAGGGACTTTTCTACGTATGTACACTAATGTTTAACTGTCGTGTTAAGCTGATACAAAATTACCATGCAATAAATCAAAAAATGGTACCTTGGATTTTTCACTAGCCAGTTATAAACCAAAATATTTAAACACCCTATATTTAAGTAAAAATGTATCAATTTCTACTAAATCAAACGTGCTGACTGCAAAAAAAATAGTAAAAAAATTCCCAGGATTCTAGTTTTAGAAATACAAAGTTTTATTTCCCCTAGAAAACTAACACGTTTATTTCACTTTGCCGGGCTATAACTAATGAACGGTAAAAGGTACGTTAACGGGCGTAGCGGCAATCGATTCTAGGGACTTTTCTACGTATGTACACTAATGTTTAACTGTCGTGTTCAGCTGATACAAAATTACCATGCAATAAATCAAAAAATGGTACCTTGGATTTTTCAGTAGCCAGTTATAAACCAAAATATTTAAACACCCTATATTTAAGTAAAAATGTATCAATTTCTACTAAATCAAACGTGCTGACTGCGAAAAAAATAGTAAAAAAATTCCCAGGATTCTAGTTTTAGAAATACAAAGTTTTATTTCCCCTAGAAAACTAACACGTTTATTTCACTTTGCCGGGCTATAACTAATGAACGGTAAAAGGTACGTTAACGGGCGTAGCGGCAATCGATTCTAGGGACTTTTCTACGTATGTACACTAATTCTTAACTGTCGTGTTCAGCTGATACAAAATTACCATGCAATAAATCAAAAAATGGTACCTTGGATTTTTCAGTAGCCAGTTATAAACCAAAATATTTAAACACCCTATATTTAAATAAAAATGTATCAATTTCTACTAAATCAAACGTGCTGATTGCGAAAAAAATAGTAAAAAAATTCCCAGGATTCTAGTTTTAGAAATACAAAGTTTTATTTCCCCTAGAAAACTAACACGTTTATTTCACTTTGCCGGGCTATAACTAATGAACGGTAAAAGGTACGTTAACGGGCGTGGCGGCAATCGATTCTAGGGACTATTCTACGTATGTACACTAATTTTTAACTGTCGTGTTCAGCTGATACAAAATTACCATGCAATAAATCAAAAAATGGTACCTTGGATTTTTCAGTAGCCAGTTATAAACCAAAATATTTAAACATCCTATATTTAAATAAAAATGTATCAATTTCTACTAAATCAAACGTGCTGATTGCGAAAAAAATAGTAAAAAAATTCCCAGGATTCTAGTTTTAGAAATACAAAGTTTTATTTCCCCTAGAAAACTAACACGTTTATTTCACTTTGCCGGGCTATAACTAATGAACGGTAAAAGGTACGTTAACGGGCGTAGCGGCAATCGATTCTAGGGACTTTTCTACGTATGTACACTAATTTTTAACTGTCGTGTTCAGCTGATACAAAATTACCATGCAATAAATCAAAAAATGGTACCTTGGATTTTTCAGTAGCCAGTTATAAACCAAAATATTTAAACACCCTATATTTAAGTAAAAATGTATCAATTTCTACTAAATCAAACGTGCTGAATGCAAAAAAAATAGTAAAAAAATTCCCAGGATTCTAGTTTTAGAAATACAAAGTTTTATTTCCCCTAGAAAACTAACACGTTTATTTCACTTTGCCGGGCTATAACTAATGAACGGTAAAAGGTACGTTAACGGGCGTAGCGGCAATCGATTCTAGGGACTTTTCTACGTATGTACACTAATGTTTAACTGTCGTGTTCAGCTGATACAAAATTACCATGCAATAAATCAAAAAATGGTACCTTGGATTTTTCAGTAGCCAGTTATAAACCAAAATATTTAAACACCCTATATTTAAGTAAAAATGTATCAATTTCTACTAAATCAAACGTGCTGACTGCGAAAAAAATAGTAAAAAAATTCCCGGGATTCTAGTTTTAGAAATACAAAGTTTTATTTCCCCTAGAAAACTAACACGTTTATTTCACTTTGCCGGGCTATAACTAATGAACGGTAAAAGGTACGTTAACGGGCGTGGCGGCAATCGATTCTAGAGACTTTTCTACGTATGTACTCTAATTTTTAACTGTCGTGTTCAGCTGATACAAAATTACCATGCAATAAATCAAAAAATGGTACCTTGGATTTTTCAGTAGCCAGTTATAAACCAAAATATTTAAACACCCTATATTTAAATAAAAATGTATCAATTTCTACTAAATCAAACGTGCTGACTGCGAAAAAAATAGTAAAAAAATTCCCAGGATTCTAGTTTTAGAAATACAAAGTTTTATTTCCCCTAGAAAACTAACACGATTATTTCACTTTGCCGGGCTATAACTAATGAACGGTAAAAGGTACGTTAACGGGCGTGGCGGCAATCGATTTTAGGGACTTTTCTACGTATGTACACTAATGTTTAACTGTCGTGTTCAGCTGATACAAAATTACCATGCAATAAATCAAAAAATGGTACCTTGGATTTTTCAGTAGCCAGTTATAAACCAAAATATTTAAACACCCTATATTTAAGTAAAAATGTATCAATTTCTACTAAATCAAACGTGCTGATTGCGAAAAAAATAGTAAAAAAATTCCCAGGATTCTAGTTTTAGAAATACAAAGTTTTATTTCCCCTAGAAAACTAACACGTTTATTTCACTTTGCCGGGCTATAACTAATGAACGGTAAAAGGTACGTTAACGGGCGTGGCGGCAATCGATTCTAGGGACTTTTCTACGTATGTACACTAATGTTTAACTGTCGTGTTCAGCTGATACAAAATTACCATGCAATAAATCAAAAAATGGTACCTTGGATTTTTCAGTAGCCAGTTATAAACCAAAATATTTAAACACCCTATATTTAAGTAAAAATGTATCAATTTCTACTAAATCAAACGTGCTGACTGCGAAAAAAATAGTAAAAAAATTCCCAGGATTCTAGTTTTAGAAATACAAAGTTTTATTTCCCCTAGAAAACTAACACGTTTATTTCACTTTGCCGGGCTATAACTAATGAACGGTAAAAGGTACGTTAACGGGCGTAGCGGCAATCGATTCTAGGGACTTTTCTACGTATGTACACTAATTCTTAACTGTCGTGTTCAGCTGATACAAAATTACCATGCAATAAATCAAAAAATGGTACCTTGGATTTTTCAGTAGCCAGTTAAAAACCAAAATATTTAAACACCCTATATTTAAATAAAAATGTATCAATTACTACTAAATCAAACGTGCTGATTGCGAAAAAAATAGTAAAAAAATTCCCAGGATTCTAGTTTTAGAAATACAAAGTTTTATTTCCCCTAGAAAACTAACACGTTTATTTCACTTTGCCGGGCTATAACTAATGAACGGTAAAAGGTACGTTAACGGGCGTGGCGGCAATCGATTCTAGGGACTTTTCTACGTATGTACACTAATTTTTAACTGTCGTGTTCAGCTGATACAAAATTACCATGCAATAAATCAAAAAATGGTACCTTGGATTTTTCAGTAGCCAGTTATAAACCAAAATATTTAAACACCCTATATTTAAATAAAAATGTATCAATTTCTACTAAATCAAACGTGCTGATTGCGAAAAAAATAGTAAAAAAATTCCCAGGATTCTAGTTTTAGAAATACAAAGTTTTATTTCCCCTAGAAAACTAACACGTTTATTTCACTTTGCCGGGCT
Source organism: Ophonus ardosiacus (assembly GCA_943142095.1). NCBI lineage: Eukaryota > Metazoa > Arthropoda > Insecta > Coleoptera > Carabidae > Ophonus > Ophonus ardosiacus. Next base: position 85 of record CALPBS010000019.1, on the reverse strand, counting down.
ATAACTAATGAACGGTAAAAGGTACGTTAACGGGCGTAGCGGCAATCGATTCTAGGGACTTTTCTACGTATGTACACTAATTCTT